>CABHPQ010161366.1:370-45103 GCA_902168405.1 Peromyscus aztecus | reverse complement strand
TCATCAAGGAGATGAACATTTCTAAGTAGAACTTGGGTTGTCAGTGAGAAACCTAAAATTAGAACACTCAGAAAAGATGTTGGACTCAGAGCCCACTTGTCTTGTGACATAGTAGCAGTTAGTAATTTAATTCACTAAGATTGAGAATAACTTAAAGTATGAGGATAAGTAACTAATACATTAAGTATCATGATAAGATTTATAAACTAAATAGGGTAGAAGTACAAATTTATATGTCTTGAAAAAGATACTCCATGTCTACAAAGTCAATTTTTAAATGTTTTCTTTATTTTTGATAATTTCATGCATGAACACAATAAAATATGATTATATTTGCTCTCCATTTCTCAGTATTTCCAAGTCCTCATATTTCCTCAATAAGACATCCCTGTCTGAACTTTATTTTTTGTTTGTTTGTTTAATAGTCAACTAAGTACAATTATTATCTCATATGTGTTTGAGTGTGGGGCCATCCACTGGGTCATGGCAACCTTCCAGTTGTCACATCCTCCAAAAACAATGATGACCACTCCCTCAGCAACTGTCAATTGACAATAGCTACTGAGCAAGGAGAAAGGACTACAAAACATCTACCCCAGGTATTCTGGGATTTTTGACAGGTTTGATACTGGCCAGATCTTCTTCAGACAACTACTGTCAGTCTGAGTTCATGCTTGTGATGGCTATATCCAGAGGGCAGTACTTTACACACTCTGCCCTATCCTTTTCTCTTATATTCTCCCTGTGTCTTCTTTGGTGAGGTTCCCTGAGCCTTACTGGTCGAGAGATAAATATAGATGTCTCATTTAGTAATGAGTACTCAGTCTCTTATTCTCAGCACTTTGACAAGTTATGTATCTCTCTATTGACTACTGTCCACTACAAAGAAACAATACTCTGACCAGTATTGAGACCAGTCTAGGAGTGTGGGTATCAACCTAATTATTTGGAAGGTAATTTGACAGTATATCAGTTTAACAAAATAACAATACTACATTAAACCCTAGGGCCTTATGTCCTCCAGAGCCACTGACATTTTACTAGAATTGCAGTATCAACCATGAAATCTCTCTTTGTGGAGCAGGCTTTAATTTCAATCAGAACGAAGTACCCCACTACAATACTGATGATATTACTCCAGTGATACTATCTTGCCCATCAAGGGTTGGTGTCTTTTCTCCCACACTCATCTACATAGCACTTTCAGGTACTATGAAAGCTAACCAATAGGGAGGCAGTTTCCCAGTTCCTTTGAAATTGATTTCTCTATGCCCTTCAACCAAAGTCCATAGTATCTTCAGCAATATGGTCTTATGTATTCCATGAGGGTAAACAAGGGAAATAGCAATATAATATGCTGAATTGTAAACTTTTATTGTGATTTTCATTTAATATCTTATGTTTCTGGGAGCAGCATTGTACACCTGTGAAACTCTTTTGCTTTACTTTTATTTCTTGGTTTATTTTATTTTATTTAGATTAAAATTACATTCTCCCTTCTTTCATTCCTCCAAACTCTCTCATATGCTCCTCCAAATTCTCCTTCAAATTCTTAGATTCTTTTTAAAAATAATTGCTATTAATGAATATATACATATATACATATGTATACATACATATGTATATGTGTGTGTATGTATCATTCTAAGTATGTATAATGTTACTTTTATTTATGATTTCAAGGTTGGCAGCTTGGCACTAGATAACTAATTGCATTTTAAGCCTACAGGGATTTAATGCAAAGAGAATCCTGACACTAAGAGGGAGAAGTGGACATAGTGTCACACCATTACCAATGAAGCTATTTGCAGTGATACCCACAGGCAAAGGGAAAATCATTTTTCTCCAGTGTTGTGTCATTGGTTATATCAACAACACTGCAGGGCAGGTCCCACACCCACGAGTAGTTGGCCAACACAAAATGAACTCCATGTGGGTTTTTGTTGTTGTTTGTTTTGCTTGTTTGCTTATTGGTATTCTTTCAGACTTTTGCTTGTTTTGGCGTTTTGTTGTTGATATTGTACTGGATTTTTGAATGTTTATTTTAATTTTTGTATTTGTGTTATAAACTTTTGTTTATTTTTTAGAGAGTAAACATAAAATTGGGTGGGTAATGCAGAAGATGCAGAAGATGATCTGGGAGGAGCTGAAGGAGGGGAAGGAACATGGTCAAAATACATTCTATGAAAAAATTAAATAAAATTAAAGAAGGAAAATCTCAGAAAAAGTTAATTGAGAGCTATTATGGTACTTGTGAAATAAAAGAAGAGGAAACATACTGGACATTGAGTGAATAAATTCACTTTTAAATGACAATTAAAGCACGACTTAGTAATTTTCTTTTTGTAAAATTTCTTCTCTTTTAAAAATTTCATTAACAGATTATGTTAAGTGTTCTTTATTACTTTGCCATGAGATGTTCTCTGTGCTATTAAATAAATACATAGAAAAGACTTTTGTTGGGGACAACAAGAATAACAGATAGAATAGACAAACAAAATAGACAGACTACAGATTGGCCAGTGATCACAGACTACAGATAGAAGTAAGATACAAAGAAAGAAGTAGATAATGTAAGTTTGGATTCACTCTTAGTCAAATTAATATAAGAGAAAGTGATGTATGTGTTTTCTTTCCTTAATGTGATATTAACATATTTCTCCATTCTCTGAGGTTGTCTCTAATGTGTCAGTTAACACATACATACACATACACATAACATATACACATTTACACAATTTAAAAACACCTTCCATGCTGGGCAGTGGTCAGGAGGCAGAAGCAGGCAGATCTCTGAGTTTGAGACCAGCCTGACACACAGAGTGAGTTCCAAGATAGCTAGGACTACACAAAGAAATTCTGCTTCAGAAGAAAAAAAACTTCCATGATTAAGTATCATTTTATTTATAATTAACAAGCAACACAATAGCCCATTTAAATAATTATTGAATATAAAAAATGAAATCATGAAACTGTACATTATTGAGATAAGTAGATATATTTTTCAAAATCTTTATATATCCAGAGATACTATGACCTATAAAAATAATTAAGATAACTTAAATGAACCAAAGACTTGGTTTGGAATTATTTTTTATCATTATTGTGTCACAAATATTTAAATGGTAGAACAATTTCAGAACTTATAGAGGCATTTGTGTCTTGTGGAATACTCATTTAACAGCTGTAAATTGTTACATGCTTACCTTTTGAGCTCTGGCACCGTATGCATTAATAGGCCTAATACCCTGTTCTGTAGGAGATGAGAATTTCAGTTACTAATGGCTCACAGCCAATTTTTTGCTCACAGATGAAAAATGGCTAAAATTTGTTGTTGTTGAGTTTTGTTTGTTTGTTTTGTTTGTTGAGTTCTTTGTTTTTTGCCCTTTTTTTTTTCCATTCTGGGGACTAAAGCTAAAGCTTACTGTTTTTATGTGTGCAAACACCCCACCTTCTACCACTGTCCTGTGTACAACTAGCATTTAAATTGCTTTTCATTGTCAGTTTCTCCTTATTTGTTTGCTGGTTCATTTGTTTGAGGTAGAGATCTTAGTAAGCTTCAGACCCGGTTTTGACCTCACAGCTTGCCTCTTCCAGCTGCCTGAGGAGCTGGGATCATGGGAAGATGCTTGTGATGAGGACGATGGATAATCCAAATTTCCAAGAGCTGACTCATGAGTAATCAGCCCAACTTACCCCACGAATCAATCAAACACAATGATTTTAACTGATTTATGTTGTTTGTCTCTTTTCTCCAAATATTGAATATGTCCCCAAAGTAAAAGAAAAGTCAATATTGGGACAATAATTTGATTGTTTAAGAGTTTGTCTATTTGCAATATTAGCTGTGTCTGCAGGAGAGCCAAATCAGTCTAATTTAGAGTTCAGTCACGTAGAATGTTGTAAATTGGTTGTTTAGTTTTTAAAAATCTTATTCACATAGTATCAAAACAAACTGCTCCAATAGTTCCTATCATTAATTAAAAATGTCAATAATCCTTGGTGGTTGGTTCTTTCCTTGAATCATGCAATCAGCTTGTTCTTTCACTAGTACATTTATGTAATTGTTTTAGTTAAAAGCCAAGGGTTTATAGTGTAGACAATTAAATGGCATAAAGATGGATTGCCCTGAGCCAACATTCACGGCAATTGAAGTGGTATCATTTGCAACATGGCCAGAGGATTGTACAACTTTGAGCCCTGGGAACAAAACCCCTTCTTTATCCGTTGTAGACAAATTACCTGGCTCCTCAGAATATACTGTGCTCTCTATACTATCTGGTGATTTTCATTTCCTGTGAAAGCATGATGAATGCTTTATGTATTAATTCTCACTCCTTCTAGTAAATGCAGGGCATAGCCATTAATTAAAATGTGACCATTCAAGTCTATAAAGCATAGCTTCAACCAAATTGGCAGCTGTTACC
This sequence comes from Peromyscus aztecus, assembly GCA_902168405.1. Lineage (NCBI taxonomy): Eukaryota > Metazoa > Chordata > Mammalia > Rodentia > Cricetidae > Peromyscus > Peromyscus aztecus. The sequence goes on along the minus strand of CABHPQ010161366.1, from coordinate 40,676 downwards.
TTTGCCTCATTTCTCTTTGTTCCAGAAGGTAGCAAGAAGTATAATTAACCTTTATGTCAGTACATCTACAGAATTTTGTATTTCTTTTATAATTTACCAACCACTCATTCTCACACACATGCTCTGCCAAAAAGTAAAAAAAAATAAAAAATAAAAAATGTTGATATTATGTGATTCATCTGGTCTTTACAGGAAATGTATATTTTAAATATTGTGTATATGTTTTATTTGATTTTGTATATTTGAAAATGTAATTTTTTGACCAAACATGTTTTCAAATATGTGAAAACTGTTGCTTATGCTATGGAAGATGCCAAAAAATGCATACTTAAGACATCTCATCTACCAGAACAATTGCTCAACTATGTTCATAGAGGCTTTATTCATAATAGCCAGAAACTGGATACAACCTAAATGTCCCTCAACCAAGGAATGGATAAAGAAAATGCGGCATATTTACACAGTGGAATATTACTCAGCTGTTAGAAAAATGACATTATGAAATTTGTAGGTAAATGGATGGAACTAGAAAAAAAATCATTCTGAGCTAGTCAACCCAGACCCAGAAATAAATGATATGTACTCACTTGTAAGTGGATATTATCTCTAAAGTAAAGGACAATAATGCTATAATTCACAGACCCAGAGAGGCTAAGTAACAAGGAACACTCAAAGGGAGACACATGGAAATCCCTAGGAAGGGGAAATAGAATAGATTTTGTGGTAGACGGGGTATGTGGGGGGATAGGAATAGGAGGGATCAGATGGGAAAGAGAGAGCAGAAGGAGAGAGTAAGTGGAGAGATGACTGGAAAAGGCAGGCATTTAGGGAGCAATGTGGAAACTTAGGTCAGTGGAAACTTCCTGGAAACTTTGAGGGTGATTCTAGCAGGACTCCTGGAAATGGCAGATATGGAACCTGAACCAGTGATGTTCTATAACCAGGCAAGGCTTCCAGTGGTCAGATTGGTACACCAACCCTGATACAAAACCTACACCCCACAACCTGTCCTGCCTAGAAGATGAGCTGGGGCAATGGTAGCTCAGGGAAACAAATGACTAGCTTAAGTTGAGGTGCAAGCCATAAGAGAAAGTCCATGCCTGACCCTTATTGCCATGAACAGGAATCTGGATGGCTCAGTGACCTTGGGTAGAACCAAACATGCCTGACAAAAAAAAAGTAAATGAAATGATTACTGACAGTATTCTACTATAATTATAGATCAGTAACTAGCCAAATTGTCATCAGAGAAGTTTCTTCTAGCAGCTGATGGGAGTAGATATAGAACCCTACAGTCAAACTTTAGGTGAAACCCAAGGAAGTCCATAGAAGATAGGGAAGAAGGATTAAAGGACACAGAGGAGTGAAGAACATAAGGAGAACATGGCCCACAAAATCAACTAACCTATGTTTATAGGGGCTCATGGAGCCCGAAATTGCAACCACAGAGTCTGCATAGTTCTGCAGTAGGTCCTCTACATACATGCTATGGTTGTGATCTTGGGGTTTTTGTTGGACTTCTAACAGTGAGAGTGGGGTGACTCTCACTCTTTTGCCTGTTCTTGGAACCCTTTTCCTCCAGCCTTGATATAAGGGTTTGTGCCTACTCATATAAGGGTTTATGCCTACTCTTATTGCAGCTTATTATGCTATCTTTGGTTGATTTCACTGAGAAACCTGCTTTTTTCTGAAGAGAAAAGGAATAGTAAGAGATTTGAGGCAGAGGGGAGGTGGGATAGTCTGGAGGAGTGGAGAGAGGGGAGATTGAGATCAAGATGTGTTTTATGAGAGAATAAATAAGAAAAGGACAAGGTCGTCTTAAGATTGGGCTATAGGCAAGCCTGTAGAGCATTAATGATTGATGAGAGCAGGCCCAGGGCATTGTGGCTGATGTCATCCCTGGGCTGGTGGTCTTGGGTTCTATAAGAAAGCAGGCTGAGCAAGCCATGAGGTGCAAGCCTTTAAGCAGCACCCACTCCATGGCCTATGCATCATCTCTTGTCTCGTTTCATGTCTAGCTTGAATTTCTGCCCTGACTTCCTTTGATGATGAACTATGATGTGGAAATGTAGGCTGAATAAACCCTTTACTCTCCAGAAAAAAAAATGAGATAAATTTTTAAAAATTAGAGGAAGTGTAAGTATCTATGTACAAAATTTAATAAATTACTTATGTGTACAATTTATTTTCAGGTCTAGGATCAGATAAACAACAATCAATTCTCTGCTTGTAATTTACAGAATGTTTTCATACATCATCCACATGTAATAAGATATTTGTACTGTGTGTTAGTATGACACTGGAATTCCTATGAGCTGACAGGACAGAATTGACTTTGTTTTAAGCTTTTCACTTTTATTTCTTGTTTATTTTGAGACAGGCTTTTATGAAATTGCAGAAGTTGTCTATGCATTTTCAATACTCTTCCCTCCACCTTTCAACAACTTTAGATGATGGGTATGTATTATCACATCTGGACTTAAAGGTTTTTGTACCAAAATATTAGCCATGACTTTTATACAAACAATAGTGACTAGCTTTTTAATTACTGACAACCAAAAACTATTTAACACCAGAGAATAAAATAGTGAATTTTGGTTCTTTGACCCTCATTCTTGTATGTCTAATAGAAATTAGCAACATGAAACTTTGACCTAAGAATTCTACAAATTTATAGAATTATTTTTTAAACAAAAGAAGCTAAATCATTTTAATAATGTGAAGGTAATTAGACAGAATGTCTGAAATTTTAAATCAATTACAATATTTTACAATATCCTCAATATAGCCTGAATCTAGATCAGATTTTAGTTCATCTCTAAATGTAAATATTAATTATTGAATGGTACTAATCTTACTGATCTTTGTAGATTAGCTTCCTGTGTACTGGAAGGGGGAAATTACTAAATATTTTCTAACAATGAAGCAAATCATTTGAGTAAATTACATAACAGTTAAAATAATAATTATATGCTCCTTTTGCAATAGTCTTAAAATGCCCAAATCACCACTGCTGATTGTACCATCATGTGTCTGAGCATGCCTGCCTCTGGAGTTGTCATTTCCCTCAATGGGTCAACTCTAGGTCAATAACTAATGATGTCACAGACATATCTGATTGACATTTTATAATTATGTTAAATAAATAATAATCTAATTCTCTTTTTATTTGCATCATTTAGGAATAGTAATGCCTGTCTTAAATTCTAGAGCTCTATTTTTATTATGCCATTTCAACAGCTTTCTGCTGGTCTTCAAGAATCTGGAAACTTGAGCTTTTACTTTGATATGAGGTAGCTACAAGTATAGGGAGCCGTTACAAATATTTCCAATTGAAATAGAGCTTCCTAGGCAATGACTTAACGCAGTAGGACAAGCCCATAGGGTCCAGGAAATTGGCTCAGACCAGTTGCCAAGGCATGCACATAATGTACTTCCTTATGAGCCAACCTAGAATCTGCCTGAGGGCCTAACAAAATGCACTATCAGAGTTCCTAATTGCTGTCAGAGTTCCTGAACATGCAGAGTATGCCTGAGGGCCTAGCAACAGTCACTGTCAGAGTTTCTGATCGTACCAAGCCAATGAGGGATGACCACACAGACTGGGTGCTGGGAGGAGGGTATATAAAGGCCTTCCCCATTATTGAACTAACAAGTTCATTATTTGCCTTCAATTGACTCATGGTGTCTGTGCTGTTGATGCTGTGCCTTCTCACCCCCTCCCCTGAGGGAGCCATTAGGATCCAACAACAACTTAGAGAGCTTGAATATGCATACAGAACCATTCTCTTTCCTTCTTGCTATAGAATACTCTCAAGTTTTTTTGTTTTTTTTTACAATCATTCTATTGAATTGTCACCTACGTCATCTTGCTACCTTACTCATAATACTGAGCACACCTCACAACTTACATCACAGAAATACTCTGGATCATTGCAGGGCTTATAAACTGTTGTGTATCAAGAGGTTTGATAAATTAAAACAACATTATGAAAAAGGTTAAACCGTGAAGAAGGAAACAATATACACAAAATCCAGAATCAGACAACATTATTGCTAAATAGTACAGATATTTTATAGCATGTCATATGTGTATGTGTGTATGCACATTTTCATTTCTGAATTGAAAAGACACCAGTATCAGGTGAGTGTTCATGTACATTTGTAATGCACTGATTTTTGGACATGGAACCTCATAGGGAAAAGAAAATGGGAAGCATGCCATTTGGTTGATTCTTCTACTGTATGTGTCTCTTCTTTTGACTGATTTTATAACTAATTTTCCTGTAAAAAAAAAAAAACAAAACAAAAAAAACACTGTGAGAAAAAATATGACATTTAACATACACACAGTGTAATTAAAAACAGGTCTAACCAACTCAAATTAAAGAATTCCAGGCGATATAGATTAGAATCAAGCAATATATTAGCATATTTGTTTGGAGGAGAATACATTTTACATTGCAAAGTTTTATGTGAAGCATTCATCAGATGTTCCTGTATCTTCTGTCTGATTAGATCATGATAAATTTGTTTCCAATCTTAGCAAAACTAAATAACTGCTTCTCTGATGATTAGAGAAAAATGGGGCACAGGATGATTTGGAAAACCTTAGTGCATGCACTTGATCCAACAGATAATAGCATAAAAAAGTCTCTATTTACCTCTGTGTGTGTTCATGTATTTTGTGTGTATGTCCAGGTATAGGTAGGTACAGGTGTATAGATAGATGTGCACACGTGAGTGCATGAGGAAGATAAGACAATCTTGGTTATAATTTCTCCAGTGTTGTCCACTAATTTTAAAGTAACATTTAATTCAGTAATTTGCAACTTGCTGAGTTAACTACTTTTGCTAGCCAGTAAAACCTAGGAATCTACTTGTATCTGACTTCCTAGGGTTGGGATGATAAATTTGGATTCTGTGTTTTAATGTGGATTATAAAGATTGAACTCAGGTTCCCATGCTATCAAGGCAAGTGCCCTACAAATGTAGCTCTCTCCTCAGGCTTTCATTAATCTTTAATAATGTTATTTCATTTCTTATTTTGTTTTCTGGCCATATTAGGGGCCAATCCTGTTACTCTTGGAATATTAAAATGTTGAATTGGAATTAAATCCCTTTTCACTTTGTATTATTTATTTTTTAATATTATGGTGGTATTAACAATTATGTATTCCAGTTTCTGTAAGATTTTCAAGACTGTGAGTAAAAACAACATTGATTAAAAGTAATTTTCAAAATTAACTGACTCATGCTCTTAGATAGAATATAGGACTTGTAGTTTCTTTAATATGGCCTTACTCAACTTTGGGGGGTGTACAGTAAGTCTACATTAATCCACACAAAGGCAATGGACCATGACCAAAATTAAATCTTAGATTCTTTAAATTATTCATCTTAAGTATTTGTCACAGGGACATGAAGCTGACTACCATACAGAGGTATCACCATTTTTATTGCTTTGACCTTATTTATTTATTTTCCAAACCCAACATAAAAAACACATAATTTAAATGTGTTTATCCATTTAATTTTTATTTATCTGAGTATTTATTTTTAATGCCTGTGGTATATGTGTAAGTTAAAATATCATACACATAAATTAAAGATTGAAATATGTCATTACACATCATCCAAAATTTCTTCTTATGACTCTGATAGCTATCATTGCTACCTTCGTCTTGTGTGAACCTCATATAGAAACGTAAGTAGGATTACATTGGAATGCAAGGGAAATCCTTAAGAGTTCATTAGGTTACAAAACTTCCACAATCAACATGGGCCTAATGCCTCAATTTAAAGCTTTTGAAAGAGGACTCCCTTTCTGTATTCTCCCATTGTCTACCAATTGCAATGATTCAGCAATATGCCAGTTCCCAGGTGCTGCAGCCTTGAACTTAGCCTATCTGATTTCCACAATTGTGAACTCATGTGCTTTTGTTCATTATAAACCACTCAGTCTCAGGTTGTGCAGCAGAGCAGCCAAAAATGGACTATGATACTTGCGACAACATGGTGTGTTGCATTTTCTTAGGAATCTCCCTTGGTACTCACCTGTTTTATTATAGAATACATTCCAAATTGTTAGCGAAATTGTAAAGTACATTTCAAATACTTTAGAAAGTTCCTCTTTGAGATGATTGTGAGGTGAGTGTGGAATACAGTAAGAGATAAACAAAGTAGAACTGGGATTAATCTCTTTATTGTATCAAGATCATTTACCATGGGTAGAGTGATGAGGTAACACTGGCCATCTTTAGAATTTGGTAGCTGCCCTTAACTTCCTTATATTTTAGATAGAAGTAAGCTCCCAAACCCTAAGGATAAATTTGGGGAGAACTGGATATCTCAGCTGCTCACATTTCTGATTGTCAAATGTAAAATGGATGTTAGCCTACAAGGCCTAACTCAATCACTAATTGCTTCTTTAGGTAATACTGTAACTCAAATTTTATGTAATTTTGTGGAAAGCAAGCAGAAGTACTCAAATCACAGCCCAAGAAATGCTTTGGTGGCATGCTTTGAACTACATTATTGGTAAGAACTTTGTTTGATTGACAAAGTACCTTTGGTTGTAAGATAAGATTGTAACAAAACACAGCTAAAACATTGTTCTTTGAAATTTGACCTAAAGCCAATTTAAAAAAAAATATGAGCAATATCAGTTCTGATTTTCCTGAAAGTAAAAACATGAAGATAAACCCATTTAATCACTTACAGATCTGTTCATGTTCCAGGATCCAACTCGTGCTCCTTGAGTAGCATCAAGCTGTGTTTGCCTTTATTTCCACCAGTATTAACATAGTATGTTTAGGATGTTGATATCTACAAAAAGACTATGAGTTAGAGGCTGGACTCTAGAATGGCAACTTTGGGACCCGGCAGGAATTTTACAGTGTGGTGTATAGTGAGAGCTCTTAATATTTTGTGGAATGTTCTTGAAGGGGCTTGTGAGGGTCTGTCCTCTTCTGCCTTTTTACTTTGTGGTCATGAGGTGAACAGTTTGTTCCACACTAAATTCCCATTGCAATGTGCTACCTCACTAGAGGCCCAAAGAAAAGGGCAGACCAGTTGTAGACTGGAACTCCAAAAACTGAATTGAACTATAACAAACTATTAAAAATAGTTAATTACCTGAGGTATTAAATGCTAACTTAACCCAACACACGGCTACCACTCAGAAATGTTCCATTACAAACACACACACACACACACACACACACACACACACACTTCCTAAAACACATCTTTGATAAGGCATACTTGTTTATTTTGTTTTTGTTACTGTGATTAGAACATAAAAGTCACTGAATAAATTTGGGTGATTGCCAAATGAATGATAAGGACAGAGCTATACTTTCCAATTTAATTTCAGTATTTTCTTTTGAAATATTCAGCACTCCACATCACAGTATGCCATTTTACTCTCTGGGATTATGTTTATAATCTTAAATAAGACTTCTAAAAGGGCAATCCTGATTAAATAGACCCAAACACATTTTGAAGTAGTTGATTGTGTAGTTAGATAACAGTAAGTATGGTTTTGTTTTAGTAATGCATATGTTCTTATTTTGAGATAATGATAAAACAGTTAAATAGCTTTATTAGAAAAAAAATGTGAAAAATGTATGAGTCTAGAATTTCACCTATTATGGTGTTTTTCATCTACTGTGAATTTTTATTATGCCATGTTTACATATTAAGTCTCAATTGCTCAATTGAATGAGAAGTTCAGCACCATCACTTTGTGTATACTTTAACAAATTATTAATTGTGCTAAAGAGTAATAATGCATAGTAATGAAAACGGTTTTATAGAAATACAATTTGAGCCTCTGAAAGTGCTTTGACTCATGCACAATCTGTCACATAAGAAAACCTTCAATTACATGATGAGTAAGGCCAACAGTGTGAATGGAGAGTGTAGGTTACTTACCATTTTGCTTCACCCCTAATTTACATTTAGTCAAATGTTGAATGTTGGGGAGAAAAAAGAAATAGCTGTGAGTTTTAGAAACATTCAGGAACCCTTATTCATAACTAAAAGCCTGTGGTGGAAAATTGAAAATATTTACACTTCTGCCTGTAAGGGCTCAATATCCATGTGAATAAACTTTTCTTTTGAAAGGGATATTGCCATGGTCAACAATAACTGCAGCTTGCTATTCATTGCAGTATTCCAATGTGATTGTATCATTATTTTGAAATATGTTTCTGTCTTTGAGTACATTTCCTTTGTTTTCATTATGAAGAACCAAACATTGTTTGAATGGTCTTGTACAATGGCCATTTATATCATGTAGGCACAAGCCTTTAGAGACTACACATGTTTAAAACTGCCATAGAGAGGGAAACAATTTCCTAATCTCATATAGAGTTCTGTATTTCCAAGGGCAATCAGATAAAAAACTTGTGACCTTCCATTTTTATTTTTTAAAATGAACCATGATTGAAACATTTATATATAATATGCACTTTATAAAAGACCTTCCTGATAACAGGGTTTCAAAAATTGATGTTTAGAATAAAAACTACTTTGCCCTTCACTTTCTAACTTTGCAATGCCTTTGAAAGGAAATCTTTGGAAAACTTTAACAACTGCATTTAACACATAATGCGTTGACTGAGTGTACTATCTTATTAAAATACCAATGCTGGATAGATGTTATGCTTGTTCAATATTGGCAGTTACTTGGTGAAAAGAGTGATCACAGACAGAATAGGCAGCAAGTCAAGCTTTAAGAATGTGTTGGAGCACAGCTTCTGCAATTCACTGCAACAGAGCCATAGCTGACTGGCAAGTGACACAGAGAGAATGCAGGATGTTGGCTTAGGAGGAAACAAGAACCAGATTAGATTATTTTTTGCAAAAAGTATACTTTGGACAAACAAATGTCTGTAAGAAAAAACAAAGATGAATCACATTAGTACTCAGGATGAGAGAACCTGTGGTCATGTCCATCAGCACAGCCATCCTTCAAAATTACCTTATGTTAACAGGTGAAGGAGCATATATGTGAGGCTGGAGAGATGGTTAGTGGTTAAGATCACTGGTTGCCCTTTTAGAGGATCCACATTTGGTTTTAGCACCCTCACACTCATCTGTAACTCTACTTGTTGGGGATCCAGTACCCTCTTCTGACCTCCCTAGGCCCTTTGTACATATATACAAAATTCACGCAAAACACTACTGCATTAAAAATAAAATAAATCAATATAGAAATATAAAATTAATTGTTAAACTAATCTTAGATGTAGAAAACTGTCTCTCAAACCCATCTTTCAAGAATCAAAGAACTCATTAACAGTAGTATAGAAAATCATATCTAATATATCCACTAATTATGAACAATGGAACAGTTTCTAAATTTCTAACTTTAGTTGTTCAGCAAAACTATGGTTTTATTTTTAACCATTTTATGAATATTTTGTTCAAATACTTCATTTGTCTCTAGGCCAACTTCAGCAACTACCAATATAACATCCCACATGAAAAATTTTCCAGAACATAGCTTGTATGGAAGGAAGGGTTTTGAGGTTAGATGTAACAAATGATTTGATCATGATGGTAACAGCTGAATGAGTCTACAATGGTCCATCAATTAGGGTACAGCATATAGGTCTGGCAATGGCTGACCATTGTTACTTAGTAAGAAATTTGGCAAATAGTGATCAAAATTTCATCTGAGCACATCTGATTCTCTGCAGTTTGAATTATAGATGTGATAAGAGAGGTTTTCATTAGTGATGAGAACAATATAGAGTAAGTAGAGATGATCAAACTGTGAGAATATAGTTGTAAGAGGCGACTGAGTAGTGTATCTTTCTGAAATGTTGAAAATACATTGCAGACCTTGAATCCCTTTTGAAGTTATTTAGCATTTTAAGAAAGTGTTCTTGTTTTCACAAGTTCTTTGATATTCTTTCTGCTAGCACGGCTCTTTCAGATGTTTTACTTGAATGAATTTTTTTTCTTTTGGTTTTCTATTTGTTTTAATAAAATCAGACTCCAGCATTCTTATTTCATTTGTTGCCATTTGTACAGCTGTTTTAACTTATAATGACCTCAAAGCTGTTTCACAGTCCATCTTAACTTTTTTCTTTCATAGTGAATAACAAATAGTAGACAACCGAACTCTCAATTATTAAACTATTAAACATTTAATGTTAAAATAAAAATTAAATTGCTCTAGAATTATAAATATTGGATTTTTTATTTTAGATTATAATTTAATTACAAAATTTACTCCTCTTTAATCTCTCTAAATCCTTCCATAAACCCATTTTTAGTGTCCTTTAAATTATTGACTTTAGAGAACTAATGGTTATTGCATGCAAATATATATATGTGTATATATATATATATTCCTAAATATAATCTGATCAGTCTGTATAATGCTACCTGAATGTATGGTTTCAGGGTTAGCCATTTAGCACTGGAAACTAATAGGTATGCTCCTAGTGGGACAATTATAAAAGCCAGAAACTCAGGGAGTTTGCTGTGAGATTGTCTCTCTTCATAATATTTGAAGCTACACCCATAACATCTCACCAACATGACTACCCAAACATGAGATGAACAAGGATGATACCAATGGAGAAGTCTTTGATGTTTTAAACCTAAGTTTCCCTTTGCTCTGTATCACATTTCTGTGTTAACAGTGGCAGGACTACTACTTCTTCACACAAAGACAAAAAAATTAAAGATATATTTTTAAAAGTAATAATGGGGAACAAATTCAGAGTATATGAAGTAAAATTCAAATGTTGTTTATTGCTGAAATATCATAGTCAATAAGTTAAATTATCTATTTATCTATTATCTATCTATATGACTCTCAGTTAGTAAAGATTTTATTTATGTACTTCTTGAATTCCTTCAACTTCTTATGAATTTAATTTTCTTAGTAGACTCAGTGCACATAGACTAGGAGGCATGGAAATACAGTTGATGATTTTAAAGAAATGGGGGTGAGTGGGGATGAGAACAGAAGGGATCAAGTAGAGGATGGAAGCGGGAGGGAGGGAGAGAGTACTGGGAAAGACTAAAGGAACTGGGGGACATTAGGAGGCAATGTGGAAACCTAATGCAGTGGAAGCTCCCTGGAATCTATAAGGGTGACCCTAACAATGGCTCCTTGTTATTGTGGATACAGAACCTGAACTGGTCATCTTCTGTAACCACGCAAGGCTCTCAGTAGTAAGACTTGGGCATCACCCTAACCACAAAACCTACAACCTACAATTTGTTCTACAAGAAAGATGTGCTGTGGTAACAATGGCGCAGAACTTGTGGGAATGGCCAATCAATGATTGGCCCATCTTGAATCCCACATCATCAGAGCGAGCCCATGCCTGATACTACCTAGATGACCAGGAACCAGAGGATGGATAAACCAGAGACTTAGTATACAACCAATGTGACTGGAAAAACAACAACAAAAGAAGTCAATGAAATGATTGCTAATGATATTCTGCTATACTCATAGATTGGTGCCTAGCCCAATTGTCATCAGAAAGGCTTCAGCCAGCAACTGATGTGAGCAGATGCAGAGCTCCATAGACAAACCATTGAAAGAAGGGGAGGAAGGATTTCAAGAGCCAGAGAGGATGAGAACACCAGGAGAAAACTGCACATAGAATCAACTAAACAGGGCTCAAAGAATCTAATAGAGATTGAAGTAACAATCATGAAGCCTAAAAGGGTCTGTGCTAGGTCTTTTACAAATATTTTATGATTATTCACTTCAGGTTTTTGTAAGACTCCTAACAGTGGGAGTGTGAGTGTCTCTAACTCTTTGGACTGCTCTTGGGACCCTTTTCTTCCTACTGGAGTGCCTCATCCAGCTGTGGTTTGAGGGTTTGTGCCTAGTTTTAATGTAGCTTATTATGCTGTGTTAGATTGATATCCCTGGAAGTCCTGCTCGTTTCTGAAGGGAAACAGAGGAGAAGTGGAATAACATGATTATTAAAAGGTCTTATTAATAAAAAAAAAAAACAGAGCCAGATATTGGGATAAAAGCTGAAAGACCAGAAGACCAGAGAAACAAAACAAGCTAGGCATGTTCTTACCTCTATTAATTCCTCAGCCTCAAGAGAGTGAGTTCCTGTTTCCTCACTCCTTATATATACCTTTCTGTGTCCTGCATATTACTTCCTGGGATTAAAGGTGTGTGTGCTTCCCAGTACTGGGATTAAAGGTGTGTGCCACCCACCTGGCTTTGCTTAAAGTGTGGCCTTGAACTCAGAGATCCAGATGGATATCTGCCTCCCGAGGAATAGGATTAAGGGTATGTGCCACCACTGTCTGGGCTCTATGACTAATATAGTACCTGGCTCTGTCCTTTGATCCCCAGATAAGTTTTATTGGGGTGCATAATATATCACATTTCCCCTTTTTTGTATAAAATAATAAAAGGTTATAACTAATATAAGAAAAACTATATACTGTAAGTACAGTAACTATATACAATATATACAGAAAACAAATTCATCAATAATGTCTAGTCCTTTCGCATTTGACAAATTCAGAGTAAATACTCCATTATCTAGCCTATCTCTGTGAATCCAGAAGATCTTATCTAATTCAGTTTCTGTCCTAATTTACATTACCAATCCAAAACTATCTTTTGATGTTTTTCAAACTTATACACTGTACACCTCTTAGTGAGTTTCTTTTCTGAGTTTGTTAACAAGGAAAACTATAACTATCTAATCTTCAACTCTCTCAAGACCAGAAGGAAAAAATATTAACTAAGTAAACAGGAAGTGTAAGTAAGAGACTTCTAAAAAATGTGACAAATGACAGAAACAAATGACTGCCTGGACAGTTACCCAAGGTTTCTCTGCAACATTGGGGCGTCCAACTTCAGCCTACAGCCCTATCATATATGACAGACTTATCTGTGAAACAGGATTTTCTGAAGGGCTTTCTGCCTTGTCTCAGAAAGGTTCAGCAGTCCTTTCTTTTGTGTCCTGCTTGTCCATTTTGGACAGCATAGTGTCAGCAATTGAGGCAAGGGCATTTTCTTGCTCAGTGACTAACTTTTGCCATAAAGAAAGTAAACTCCATAAAGAGTTTCTTCAATGCCCATAATCTTCTCTGAAGTAGATTGGTGCTGCCAAGAGCAGACATGTATTATTGTCATTAAAAAAAAAGAAAGAGAAATCTCTGTTATTAAAATATCTTAAATGACATATTCTGTAGATCCCTGAAGTGTTTGAAGATGACCTGTATATCTAAAATATATTTCTGTTTAAACTTGAAAACATATCTTATATGACTACAAGTTTGATTGTAATGACTATTAACTTTCATTTCTTTATAATCTAATTAGTTGGTAATAGTAACTTTCAAGGACTAGCAATTTGCATTACATTGTTAAATGAACTGGATATGTACAATACCTTGAAAAAGAGTAGAAATATATTTACAGCATTTCCTAACAAAATCAATCTCAAATTTGTGTCAATATACATAATTTGTGTACAATATACAAAAATCCAATCCAATGTAAAATATTTAAAATTAGTAGTTGCTTTTCTTTCTTTTTTGGGGGGGAGGGGGTATTGTTTTGTTTTTGTTGTTGTTGTTGTTGTTGTTGTTGTTTTGAGACAGGGTTTCTCTGTGTAGTTTTGGTGCCTGTCCTGGCTCTTGCTCTTTAGAGCAGGCTGGCCTTGAAGTCACAGAAATCTGCCTGGCTCTGCCTCCTGAGTGCTGGGATTAAAGGCGTGTGCCCCTACCACCCAGCCAGTAGTTGCTTTTTTAAAAGTAGATTCAATAATCTAACTTTTTATCTTATCATATCTGTATTCTCTCTTTTTTCTTTTCAGAGTAGATTCCATAATCTACCATTTATTTAACATTTCTGTATTTTTTTAGAGTAGATTCAATAATCTCACTTTTATCCATCATTTCTATATCTTTTTTCAGAGTAGATTCAATATTCTATCTTTTATCTTATATCTATATCCTCTTTTTTTTCAAACAAGAATGCTGAATCTAATCTTCTTTGTTAGCTTTTTTTCTGACCATCACCAATTAACAACTTGTAACCAACCATCCTAAACCATGACAATTATTCACAACCCATTGAATGACCAAAATCACCCACCCCACCTCTCTTGGGAAGGTACGCATCATGTTCTTAAAATTACTTCCTGCTGTACTGGGGGCAAAGACACCTTTAGGCAATCCTGAAAAGAAAAATTTTGGGTTAATTGTCAAGTCCTGGGAGAGGTAGCTGTATCATTTTTGTCTAGTCTCTGCATAATGGGAAAATGTATGGCTTGTCTCAAGTCCTTGCTGCAGTAGTCAGTGAGGCTGGATCATCTCAGCTAGTCATCTCCAAATTGTCGTGAGAAGTTTTTAGTCAAAAGCCAAGCTTTGGGTGGTGTTTGTCAGCTTAGTACTATTATCACTATCCTGATGGAATCATCCTTGTGAGTTCTCATCACCTTTTTGGAGACTTCATAGTTCCTGCTAGAGTCATGGTTCCCTAAAGAAGACTGAAAAAGAATCAAACCCAAAATCATGTACAGGAAGTTACAGTACTCTATATGATCATTAATATCCTGACAAAAGTTTTATACATTTTGATATAAAATTCATACCTTAAAAAAGTGTTAAAGAGTCAAAATAAAACCAATGAATTATGACATTAGTGGCTTAATTAGTCCCTTAATTTTGGGTTTTCTTCTGTCTTGTATCAGGTGGATCTTCTGACATAATATGGAGATTCTGCATTTTCTTTTAACAAGCATGCTTGGGTTTAGAGAAGAAGAGAGCCACACTCCAACTCCAAAGTAAGTTTTAATTTTTAATTTAACTGGGACTACATAAAGACCATTTGCATTATGTGTCTGTAGAGAACAGCAGAAACAAACATTTATAAAGATTTATAAAATTTTATCCTGATAGATATGTGATTTACCAATAAGTCAATTTCTCTTTTTCTTGGGATATGTTATCTGGATGATTTGTCCTTTTACTCAGATGTCTTATTTGTCCAGTGTTCTTCAGATTCCTTAGTCTTTATTCTCCTGAAAGACAAAAACAAGGAGCTTCCCCAATCCTATCTTTGGGGACGTTCCCTTTTGGCAAGTTATATATGATTAAATGAAAAGCATTTGTTAGTGGTATAAATTAGTTTAAATTCAACAGTCATGCTAGTTGATGAACTATCACTAATTAAGAGGTCTCCCTTGTTCAAATTTAACCTTTATCAATTTTGGTGATATCCATAGCCTTTTTTCTCCTGTAGAAACAAAAGCAAAACCTAGTCCCCAATGTAATACATATCCTGGTTTCCATTTAGAGCACTGTCAGTTTTAATTTGTGCAAGTATATCCACGATGTCCATAACTTCTAGCAAAATCATGATTATAGTATCAGCCTTTTCTAAACGCAGACCAGTTGCCCATTGAAATCCTGAATAGGTAACAATGGTGTGGTATACATATTTCAGTTTTCCAAATTTGGCAAAATGAAACACAGCCATCTGCCAGATTTCATTCCTCTGAGTACCATTTGGGTTACATACTGCTGGTAGTGGAGTTTGGTTATAAAAAGAACATGTAGGACATTTTCTTATAATTTCCTTGGCTTGTTGTCAGGTTATGAGAAATCCTTTTTTAAATCTGTACTATTGACATGAAGGTTTTTTTTTAATGAAATTCTGAGGCCTCCAGCACATTTCCTATCAATAGTTTATCATTAATTGGTCTCATCATACCTTGTGCTAGAGGTCCTGGCAGACCCCTATGGGATCAGTTATGAGTTATATATAAGGAGTGATTCCTATCCCTGATTATATCTTGTAACTGAATAAATAACAAAGTTAATTCTGACTCATCAGGGATAAATTCTGCATTTTCAATATGTAAGACCACACTTTCATCATACTGAGAGTCAGTAACTGTGTTGAAAGGGTCCCAAAAGTCCATTAATACCATCACAATAGCATGTAATTTCAATTTTTGGCAAGAATTATAAGAACTTTGAACCAATTTGGTTCAATTTTTTTTATTTTTAACCTACCTTTCCTTGTTTGTTTGTATATGGATAAAATGTAGGGGCTCTAGATATTGGTGTTTCCCATACAATGCAAGACAGGATCCAGCTGGCTCTCTTTTTAAGTTTAATTCTATCACTTTTGGGATATTTGATGTTAATCTCTTCCCCGAAAATTACTGCAAACTCTTTGCCAATGTTCACTTTCTGCCCATAATTTGTCAATTTCATTCCTTAGTTAAAGGTATGACAAATTCTGCTGGGTCTATTACTGCTAATTGACAAAGTCTCAATTTTCCTTTTAAAATCAAGTCAGAGATCTTTTCCACATAAGTTTTTATTTTTTACTCTGTTTATCTAGGAGAAATATCCATTCCAATATAATGTCTTCCCTCTGCATTAAAATTCCTGTAGGAGAATGCTAAGAGGGTAAAATAACCATAATGCAATCAACCTTTGGATCTGCATGATCCACATGTGCATCCTATATTTTATTTTCCACCAAAGCCAATTCACTCAGCTTCAGCTGATAATTCTCTTGGACTATTTAAGTCATTGCCATACTTTAAGGTTTTGAACAAATTACTCAGTTCAGCATTTTTTACCCCAACAGCAGTCCATTGATAGTGTCTCCAAATAATCGTTAAAAGTCATTAAAAGTCCATAACCATTCTCTCCTAATTTGCAGCTTTTGGGATCTAATTTTGTATAGACTATTTTATAACCTAAAAATTAATAGAATCTCCTCTTTGTATCTTTTCAAGAGCAATTTGTATTCCCCAAAAGGCAAAATTTTCTTTACTTCTTCAATCATTCTTTCTAAGGTATCTGCATTTGAATCAGCAAGTAAAATATCATCCATGTATTGATAAATTATACATTTAGGAAATTGTTTATTTATTACTTCTAATGGCTGTCATACAAAATATTGGCACAGAGTTGGATAATTTAACATTTCCTGTGGGAGAACCCTCCATTGTTATCTCTTAACCAGCTGAGAAATATTATTGGTAGGCACCATGAAAGCAAATATTCTCTGTCTTTTTTTAAGGGTATTAAGCACAAACAGGCTTTTAAATTAATAACTATAATAGGCCATCCTTTAGGTAACAGAATAGGCAAAGGAATTCCAGATTGTAGAGAGCCCATAGGCTGAACAACTTTGTTAATTGCTCTTATATCTGTAACCATTCTCCAGTTACCAGATTTCTTTTTAATAACAAATACAGGAGAATTCCAAGGGCTGGTTTATTCTTCAATATGCTGAGCATTTAACTGTTCTTGTACCAGCTGTTCTTAGGCCTGAAGTTTCTCTTTTATTAAAGATAATTGTTGAACTCATAAAGGATTATCTGCTAACTATTTTAAAGGTAGGACTGTTGGTGTCTTTGAAAGATTGTTATTGTGCCCTGTTCTTGTACAATATGGTGACTGTTCTTTATAATATCTTCTAATATGTTTCTCAGAAACATATGTTAGTTTATGGTTTGTTTCTGAGATCAGAGTAATGCTAATCTGGGTACTCCATTGTTGTAATAAATCTTGGCCCCGTGGAGTCATAGCTATATTAGCCACATATGGCTCTAATTTTCCTCTCTGTCCTTCTGGCCCTATACATTTGACCAATCTTTGCTCTGTTTCAGTTGAGATAATGTTCCAATCCCTAAATTCTGAACATTTACCTCCTTAAGAGGCCAATTTGGACGCCAATATTCTGGTGGAAATATAGTTACATCTGCACCTGTGTCTATAATACCTTCAATGAGAATGCCATTTATTCATATTTTTAATTTTGGTCTTTGTTCATTTATAGAAATTTGCAAAAAAAATGCTTTATGGTTTCTCCTGAATTTTTTGTTCTCTATTCTATATCTGTTCTATCACCCTGAGCAGTATGTTTTTTGGTTTTTTTTTTTACAATAGGCATTAGGTTCTTTAATTGCTCTGGGAAGGGGTTTCTTGTATAATAGCAGGAAAGGACTGAACTGAATTTGGTATGGGGTCCTGAGAGAGGCCCCTCAGGGAGTTTCCTGACAGCAAAGGCGAAGGATTAACTTGTCTGTCTCTTGTTGGTCTACATTTATTAGTCCAATTCTTGCCTTTCCAACACCTTCTGCATTTTCCAAAAAGGATGGGCCTTCTGTTGGGGTTATTCCTTTAAAAAAACATTGTTTCTAGGAACACCCTATTTTTAGTGTTTTTTTTTTTAGGTGAACTCGTTTACCACAATTGAAACATGTGACATTACTCTTCTTCTTCAAACCTCTTGAAATCACCTCTCCTATCCAAGTATCATCATTGTCATGTGATTCAGTATTAATTTGTATCTCAGATCCATTATCCCAAGGGTGTTACATCTGCACCTGTGTCTACAACACCTTCAATGGGCCTAATTGCTCTTTTGTTTTGTTCACTAGCATTATCAAAAGCCAAAAATTCAATCATTATCTGTCTAGCTTCTGAATTTAGTATCATTCTGTTTACTGCAGAAGACAGCCTTTGTAAGAAATCAGTGAAGGTTTCTTTTGGGACTTGTGTAACTTTTGCAAATGACTCAATTTTCCTTCCCATATCTTCAATTCTGTCCTAAGCATTCAAGGCTGCCATTTAGCATAAAATTAGGGTGTGGTCATCATATAAGATTGTCTTTGTATATCAGCATAATCACCTTCTAAAAGAAATTGACGTTGGGAAATTTCTGTACCTCTAGCCCTGCATCATTGTTCAATTGTCTTAGCTTCATCTTTCCACCAGGTCCTCCATTGTAACTGTGGACCATCCTATAAAATGGCTATAACCAAATCTTTAGAGTCTTAAGGGATAACTCTATTACAAGTTGACCATGAATTTAACATTTGCTTCACAAATGGAGAATGCATACCATATGACACTATAGCTTCTTTGAATCTCCTCAAATCTAACATTTGCACAGGAGTCCAATTATTTCATACATAGCCTTGAGCATTTGGAAGTTACTGGATAGATTATGGTTGGCTGTTTGAAATCCTTAGGCTGTTAGTTTCTAAACTTATAATATAATGCTGAGATTGGTTCACCTCTAAATTCTTCTGTCTGGGTCTGAATTTCTCTATGAGTTGTTTTAACAAGTTTTTTTTTTTTAATTTTTTATCTTGGCACTCACATTAACCAACTTTTTTAATGATAAAAGAGAAATGATCAAACAAATAATATTTATAATTGACATTACATCTAGCCCATCAATATTAATTATCCTCTCATTTAATTGTTCCATTTTCAGATCACCTAATGTGTTATCAGATACCAAACACCCCCCACTATAAAAATGTTTCCAATTTTTAAATTTTTTTATGATTAAAAAATTTTCTATTCATTTTACATACCAACCAAATATCCCCTCCCTCCTTTCACCCCCAGTCTTTCCCCTCATCCCATCCCTCATTCCCACCTACTCCAGGGCAAGACCTCCCATGGGGAGTTAGCAGAGCCTGATACACTCTGTTGAAGTAAGTCCAAGCACCTTCCCATGCACCAAGGCTGTGTAAGGTTTCCCACCATAGGCAGTGGGCTTCAAAAAGCCCACTCATGTCCTAGGGATAGATCCTGATCCCACTGTCAGGGGGCCCCTTAAGCAGAAGACATCTTAATTGACACACCAAATTTGCTCACAATGATGATTAAGATGTGAGAATGATTGTTTTTGCATAGAGCAATAGAAGCCTGAGGACATTTCAAGGAAGCTACCTATTGTGGTAGCAGTCTAAGATGGGGATCCAGAGTGAGCCCACAACACACCAGGAGAGAAGAAGTCAAAGAGACTCTAGCCCACATGGGGTGGAGACTCAGGCCTCATGAAGCTTGGGGCTGAGCCCCAAGCTGTAGGGCCCTGGCCTCCTCCAATATTGAGTAAGCTGTTGCCTGCTTGCCGACCTTGACCAGATGTCCTCCCTATGCTAATTCCCTGCCGGTATCCACCCTCCTGAATGCTTAAGGGAAGTTCCTTGTTTGTGTATCCTGCATATTGGGCGTTAACAGCTTAGATGCAAGATTGTAAACATCAGTAGCGAACTTCTGCCCTCTAGGGTTCTCCCATTGTGCTGTAAGCCTGTATTTAAGGTTTCCTCTCTCTTTCAATAAATGGGATTCAGCATTCTGCTGAGGTGAATGACTCACTGTCTTTTGTCTCTGTTTTTCAATTCACAGCCCCTCACTCGGACATGGTGAACGGGTGGTGGTAGCAGGCATTATAGCTACACCAGGCAAGTGGCTTTTTTGTGAATTTGTTCCACAAACACTGGGTGCTAGATGTAACCTGAATTTCTAAGTGGTCTTATTAGTAAAAAAAAAAATTCCAGAGTCAGATATTGGCTCAGAGAAACAGAGCAAGCTAGGCATGTTCTTACCTCTATGGAATCCTCAGCCTCAAGAGAGTAAGTTCTTGTTTTCTCACACCTTATATATGCCTTTCTGTGTCCTGCCATATTACTTCCTGGGATTAAAGGTGTGTGTGCTTCCAAGTACTGGGATTAAAGGTGTGTGCCACCCACCTGGCTGTTTCCAGTGTGGCCTTGAACTCAGAGATCCAGATGAATATCTGACTTCCAGTGATAGGAGTCCACTGTCTGGCCCCTATGTCTAATCTAGTTGCTGGCTCTGTTCTCTGATCCCAGATAAGCTTTAGTGCAATACAAAATATGTCACTGAAGAGTGGATCTGGGGGAGAGAAGAGGTTTGGGGGACATTGGAAGACTGGAAGAAAAGGGGAGAGTGTGTTTGGGATGTAATGTATGAAAGATGAATAAATAAAAAATAATTTAAAAAATTACTATATACTATATACTTTGAATAAAAAAAATTCACCTCAACTGTTTTAGATAGAAACATAGGTAAAAGAAAAAAGCACCCCTGAATATTAAAGCAATAGTACAATTTATCTGAAAATTACTAATATATATGCATGCTTACTGAGTCATCTTAATGAAGATAATATTTTCATTAACAAAAATGTCATGATTGTATGAAAATTATACATTCTGAGTTGATGAAATTTTTCAGCTTAACCATCTGGGATAGTTCACTTTAATTTTCAACTTGGCACAAACTAGAATCACCTGGGGAAAGAATCTCAATTAGAGATAACCTAGTTTGGGTAGGCCTATGAGTATGTCTATGGGGATGATCTTAATTCAACTTATTAATGTTGGAAGACTCACCTCATTTTAGATGGCACAATTACCTAGGCAAAAACTTCTGAACTGTAGAAAAGCAGAGAAATGAAGCTGGGCACTAAACACCCAAGTGAACAAGTGTGCATTGCACAAGTAAACACACAAGTGAATATGTGCATTCATTTCTCTTTGGTATTGACTGTGCATATGATATGACTAGTTATTTGAAGATCCTGCCTTGACTTCCCTATAATGCTAGAATGTAAGCTGGAATTATAAGCTGAAATAGATAACTTTATTACCCAAAATGTAGGTAATAAAGGAAATTTTAATTAGGATATTTTATCATAGCAACAGAAATAAAACTAGGAAACCAACTGCATTATTCTCATACACATCTTAGCATATTTTTTATATATTTGATGGTGATTTAAGAAGGTGATTGTCATAGATCTCAATAGCTTTAAAATTAATAATTCTTTAGAACTCCCTTTATAGTCCACAACTCAACTTTAGATGAAGCCTTTTAACATCCACAAAAAACGAGTATTTGCTGTGATTACTCTATTGATATTTGATTTCCAAACCTACCCCTAGAATATGTGAAGTAATTCTATTCTGTAAATATATTAGATTTACTAAATCTGACACTGGAAATTCTACATTTCATACAAGGTGATCTTCATATGAAGATGATAAATCCCCATGCCTTTGTAATTTTCTGAATCAAGTCTGCATTAAGCTTCTAAGTGATCTATGGCTATTTAATGATTTTTTAAAAAGTTCTGTACAATCTTTGATGAAATTTTGCAAAAATAAAGTCTAGAGTTGTTTTTCATGTTTAGATAATGTATTTCTTATTTCTATTTTTAATTTTTGTTTACTCACTTATTTTGTGCTGGGATGTGCATGCCAGAAACATGCATGGAGGTCAGAGGACATCTTTCAGAGTCAGTCCTCTCCTTCCACCACATGGGTGTGATATCAAGTAAACAATCATAGTGCCAAATCTTTTTACCAGTTGAACCATTTCACTAGCCTTACTTGCTATCTTGAAAAATATTCTGATCAGTTATGGTAACTTTGAAGGCAGAATGAACTTTATTTCATTTTTATATTTGTATAGAAGCAAACTTTACTTTAATTGAAGTATAGCTATAATGGAACAGAAAATTTTCTGATGATGAAGGAAAATGATGTTTTCCTTCCTGTCATATGACCTTTGGTGTTTTCAACTGGTCTGCTATATTTTCAAATATAAGATTCCTTCAGGCATTATCAGAAAGAAATAATAGAGTTAGTAACTGTAAGTCTACTAAACATGGACTATGTTTCCTGTGCTATACTAATAAATTTCTTCCACAGTGTTTTATAAATTACACACTTGAATAGTTCAGACAAATGTCTTTTTTTCACAATGTTTGTGTTTGTGTGTGCTTTCAATACAGAAAATGGTATGTGCAATAGCTGAAAGAACAACAGAAAACAGACAGAACAGTAAAAATTTCATCAATGTTACTCCATAAACTCTTCATGGCTTTCAGTAATTAATCAAATTTGAGGTTAATTTGAAATTCCAGTGATATCATTGAGTCCTCCAGCAGAAGAGGGAATATTTCAACGAGGATTATCATCCTTAAAACACTTTCATTAGGCACAGACTCCTTTCCCCACATCCCAAGAGTATGTTTTCGTATAAATTACTCTATTTACATATTAATTTTAAAAATGTACATATTATTCAATTTGAGTAAATACTGGGCTTTACCAACTACATCACACTCATCATATATATTAAGATTCCAGATACAATTCTGTGGTATCACAGTTCAGTGTAGCTGAAAGTTTTTCTATGTCCTCCAGCTGCTCAGTCCCAAGTAAACACACAGAGGCTTATATTAATTACAAACTCTTTGGTCTATGGCTCAGGCTTCTTGCTGGATGGCTCTTTCATCTTAAATTAAACCATTTCCATTAATCTATGTATTGCCACATGACCATGGTGTTATCGATCTCCTGGCATCTCGTTGTTCCTTGGGCAGCAGGCTGAAATCTCCTCTGACTCCACTTTTCTTCTCCCTGTCTCCCTTCTTGGATTTCCCACCTGGCTTTTATCCTGCCTTAACATAGGCCAAAACAGCTTATTTATTTATTTATTTATTTATTTATTTATTTATTTATTTATTTTTATTTTTATTTTTATTTTTTTGGTTTTTCGAGACAGGGTTTCTCTGTGTAGCTTTGTGCCTTTTCCTGGAGCTCACTTGGTAGCCCAGGCTGGCCTCGAACTCACAGAGATCCGCCTGGCTCTGCCTCCCGAGTGTTGGGATTAAAGGCGTGCACCACCAACGCCCAGCACAGCTTCTTTATTAACCAACAGTAGCAACACATATTCACATGATACAGAAAGACCATCCCTCAGAAGATGAGTTTCACAATGTTGAGTTTTTTTACTCTAAATACAAGGAGAATTATTCTTACTTATTAATACCCAGCCGTAGCTTGGCTTGTTTCTAGTCAGCTTTTCTAACTTGAATTAGTTCATTTCACATCTTCCACCTTTTGCCTCTGGGTTTTGCCTCTATTTATTCTATATATCCAGCTTTCCTTATTAATCTGTGACTGTCTGTGTAGCTGGGTAGCTGGACTCTGGCATCCTCCTCTCCTCCTTTTCTCATCCCTCACTTCTCTCTCTTCTATTTCTTCTCTCTGCATGTCAGCCCAAACTATCCACTCTCTCCTGCCTAGCTATTAGTCATTCAGTTCTTTATTAGACCAATCAGGTGCTTTAGACAGGTAAAATAACACAGCTTCACAGAGTTAAACAAATGCAACATAAAAGAATGAAACAAATCTTTGCATCATTAAACAAATATTCCCCAGCATAAACAAATGTAACACATTTTAAACTAATATTCCACAATGGTTTCATATGAGTTCCTTTAATCCATCATTTACTGATATACAGGGCCAGTGTTAATAGGTGCAGAAGGATTTCTCATTTCCCTCTCCATTTTCTTCTCTGTAATCAGGTAATTTGTTATCTTTCTCAAAACTTTGGGATTTTCAATAAGAATTATTGGTCACTTTGAAGGCTTTTGGCCTGGGAACTAAGCCAGTGAGTACTAAATAAGGTCTGCCTAGAGATGTCAATGAATTATTTTATTCATTGCTATATTTTTTTCACTGGAAATGTGCATAAAATGCCAGTTGTGAAATGATATAATATATCCTATATAGACAAAATATACTTGATTTCCCTAATACAATTTTGCACAGGTGTGATTTATATTATTTTTATACAGGAATTATGATTTAAACGTTTATTTGTAATTTCTTAGGTCCATCTTGATTGACACATGAAAATTAGTTCGTTCTTCTGGAAGATGAGGTGCCTGTCTTGTTTTTATTCATTACTACTTTTTGAAGCATAATTAAAACTGTGGTATTGACTCCATGAGGATTATCTAAGGTATCTTCCTAGGTGGTTGGAGATTTGGCAGATTTTTTGCAAGTTCAGTCTGTGATAGACTCATTTTTTATTGCAAGGCTTATTGACCTTGATTTATAGTTTCCATTTGATTTATTCACTTCTGTCTGTCAATTCTCTGTATATAATTTTTCTTAGCCCATCCTTTCCTCAACTTTCTGCCAATCACTTCTACTTAATACTGTTTATTCCATTTTCCCCTGTTATGTAGAATATATATTTTTTGCCAATACACTTTTGTCAGGGCTGAATGATGTAATGTTTCCCCCTATTGCTAGGTCCCATCCTGGAATATTTCTGTATGCTTTTTGTGTATTTGTAGTTCTATTTTTGTACAACTTATAACTTACCTATATACAACATCAAAAACCCACCAACCTGTGCCATAGTTGTGGAGTTAGAAAAATTGGTTATTAAACGTCTGTTTCAAACCATTCTTCATATAATTTATCAAGAGAAAGCTGTGGAGTTGACAAGAACATGAAAACAATCTTAGTTATTAGTGCCATATCCCCTTGTCATCTTAAAAGTCTCTAAAGGATCCAATTCTACCTATTTTTAAAAGACTGCAATATTGGAAAATAAATACAATGCTGAGAGGATTGAGGGGACCCACAGGACACTACCCTCAACCCCGCTGCCCCCCACCATACTTGTCCAGGTGACCATTTTGTACTGTGGCTAAGATATCCTTGCTTTTTCCAGAACTCAGACCTTGATAACTATGCTTTGCTCAAATTTTATACTTTTTAAATGTACCACATGTAGCATGGCACACATATAAATCATATAGCATTTCTCATTCCTCACTATTTTCCTGAACATCAAATATTATGGTTCCATTTATCTTATTGTAAATGGTAGATTTTCTTTCTTTTGGAAGCATAAATAAAGTTACTCCATGTATATACAAGACACACTTTCTATAGCATATAGTCACCCGTTTGCAGAATACTAAAATTGCTTTCTTCTTTTGGTTAGTATATTGATGCCCAAAACATGGGAGGGTAATTTTTTCCTAGTCACACTGATTTCAGATCCTGTAGACTTGGATTGCTAGATGATATGAAATACCTGTTTTCAGATTTTTAGGACTCTTTTACTATTGTGTTGATTGTGTTGATTGCAGAATATGAGGTACAAGGCATGCTATGGTGGCTGATTCATCTGCCATTTTGTGCAGTAACAGAATATGAGATGCTTGTAAAGCATATTTTAGGCATGGCCATGATCTTAATGGCAGCTTTAGACAGTTTCCAGAGAGAGGGAATACAAGCCTGGGCTGTGGTCTCTGAGTGCAAACTTACTGACACTGATAATAGCTCAGGTATCTGAGGTGTGAGCCCACTGCACACACAGCCCAGGACAGAGTTTGGCTTTAAAGTTAGGCATGCACCAAATGTGGAGAAGACAGCTCCCTTCACAAACGGGAGTTGTGAACACCCCTAGGAGCATGGCAGCGTTAGGAGAATAGACAACTTCTTCCCTATGCCATTAGGCATGAAGGAAGACTAACACTTTCAATATACATGAACACTTGTATGTCAACCCCAAATATTTAACTTTGCTGTGAACTGCATTGATATACCAGAAACCTTCATTCTTCATAAAAGCTTTAACAAGAAACTGTTTTGATAATAAGTATTTTGTTATTAAAAATTATAAAATGAGCTAGACCTAAATATAATGAAAATAATATTCTTAAGTCTCTATAGAACAAATCAATTAAAATGTATAGAAACATTTTAATATTTCATGGAATGATAAAGTCAAAGTTATGGGTAGATTTCATTTATAGTTTAAACATTATAAACAGTTCAATGTAGCAGGAATCTTAGAAGGTCTTATTAATAAAATCAAACCTGAGCCAGTTATTGGGGTGAATGCTGGAAGATCAGAGAAGCAGAACAAGCCACAGCTAACCTCACATCGCCAGTTCCTCAGCTGATCCTGTTTCCTCAGACTGGAAGCCTCTGAGTCCTTATCCAAATGAATCTCAACTGAACTGCTGCTTGAAAGCCTGAATGCTTAACCAGCCAAAAGCTTCTGGTTCCTGGTTTTCACTCCTTATATATCTTTCTGCCATCACTCCCTGGGATTAAAGGCTCACTTCTTGGGATTAAAGGCGTGTGTCACCATGCCTGGCTGTTTCCAATGTGGCCTTGAACTCACAGAGATCTAGAGGGATTTCTGCCTCTGGAATGCTAGGATTAAAGGAGTGAGTGCCACCATTTTCTAGCCTCTTTATCTAGTGACTGTTCTGTGCCCTGACCCCAGATAAGTTTATTAGGTTTATTAAGGTGCACAATATTTTGGGAAACACAATACCACCACAGTTCAAAACATATTTTAAAAAAAAAATGTTGGAGAATATGGCCCACCTAATCAACTAAACAGGGCTCACATGGGCTCATGGAGACTGAAGTGGCAAACACAAGGCCTGCCATGGTCTGTACCAGGTCCTTTGCATATGTATTTTGGCTGTTAGACTCGTGTTTTTCTGGGAACAAGACAAACTCTTTTGTCTGTGCTCTTGGAACTCTTTTCCTCCTATTGGGTTGCCTTGTCCAGCCTGGATATGAGGGCTTTTGCATTGCCTTATTTGACATTTTTGGTTGCTGTCCCTTGGAAGCTTGCTCTTTTCTGAAGGAGGTCAGAGGGGGAGTCAATCTAGGGGAGAGGGAAGGTTGGCAGAGCTTCAAAGCATGGAGGGAGGGACAACTGTGGTACAGATGTATGGGAGAAGAACATATTTTCAATTAAAAATCATTATTACTTTGAATATAATGATGGTATATAGTCATGGAATCAAAGACACGATCCAGAACTCTACTAGAATACCTGTTATAATTATATATCAATCATAGATCTCACTTCCTAATGCATTCTTTATGATAATGACAGTGGAGACTCCACAGAAAGTCCTGAAAATATAGAAATTCATTTTAGGGGATTGAGAGAAGGCTCAGCAGTTCAATATACTGCTGCTCTCCTAGAGGACCCAGGGTGGACTTCGAGCTCCCATATATTATCTTACTGTCAGTTACTTCAGTTCAGGGAATTTGATGAACTCTTTTGGCCGCTCCGGGCACCAGGCATCCACATGGTACACTTACATATATGCAGGCAAAGTATTCATTCACTTAAAAATAAATAAACCTAAAAATATTTTCTTTCAATATAACTACCCATTATATTACCATATAAAGAATTCAGTTAACTTTTCAAAGTTTGGAAATTGGATTTCAGATCTGTTACCAACCTCATATCCTTAAGACAGATACTCTTAGCATTCTAGTTACCTTCTATATTTGAACTTCATTTTCAGTGTTCACAATTATTTAGAATTAGCTCTCTTCCCACAAAATGTATATTGTTATAAAGATAACATACAACTTACTTAAGTTTTTATTATTAAATATGTGCTGTTTCTGATTATTAAAAATAAATGACACAACAAACAAAATTTTTCATTCTGTTACTTAAGTCTAATCAGAAAATGAATGCAACCTCTAAAATATATTGCAACCATTTTTATTCTTGACACTGAGTTAAGCAGATCCTTAAACACAGAGGCTGTTATAATAGTTTTTTTTAATCAAATAACACCCACTAGCAGAGTCCATTAGCAGAAATATTAACATTAATTTGAAATTTAATTGATATGCATCTTTCTGAGGAAAGAGAACTAATTTTTTCTCATGTTGCTATTAATTTATTTTCTGAATGAGCAATTTAATATAATTGGCATATTCAAACACATCTTTATGGGATAACTAATATGTTAAAATCTAGATTATTTTCACTTTATTAATTTGAAATAGTAAGGTAAATTTTTCACATTACAAAATAAGATATGAAAACTTAAATAGTGTATTACCAATAATCATAATAATAGCACATTCTATTTCTTTTATTTTCCATGAATTATTTTTCTACTCACTATTATCTTCCTCAGAGGGCATATATTCTATCTATCTATCTATCTATCTATCTATCTATCTATCTATCTATCCATCATCCATCTATCATTATCAGTTTCTCTATCACCTACTTATAATTTACCTGTATGAAATGCTATGTGTCTAAGTCTTCATAGTTGGAGTTTTCTCCATCCTGCTTGGGCCTGCAGCCTCTCAGACCCAAGAAAACACACAGAGACTAATATTTGTAAACTATGGCCATGGCAAGCTTCTTGTTATCTGGTTCTTACATCTTAAATTAGCCCATAACTATTAATCTATGCATTGCCACATGTTTCATGGCTTTAGATGTTGCTGTCCCATTAGATGTTGCTCCTTAGGTGGCTTGATGGTGTCTCCCCCCACCACTTCTTCCTGTCTCTCTCTTTTAATTTCCCACCTACCTCTAAGATGCTTTGCCATAGGCCAAATGGCTTTATTTATCACCCAATCAGAGCAACACATATTCACAGCATACAGAAAGACATTCCCCCATTACTTCCCCTTTTCTGCCTAAACAAAGGGAAGATTTTAACTTTAACCTATTAAAATTACATATAACAAAACAGGTATCAAGAAAAAATTACAGATACAATATCCAGTCTATTTGTGTTTTGTAAAATCAAAGAAAAAATTTTCTATTCTATATTTGTGAGTCCAAGTTTTCATATCTACCTTATCTCCTATCAAAACCAAGGAAAACCATAATTATAACTATATAGTCTTCAACTACATCAAGGACCTCAGAAAGATACAATATTATCTGAGTAAACAGGAAGAGCATTATAAGCAACTTCCAAAAATCTAGAATGACAGAGACAGCTGTCTGCCTGGACAGTCATCCAAAGTTCCTCTGCAATATTGGGGCATCCATCTTCAGCCTGCAGGCCTAGAGTCTCTCAGTCACTTCTCTCTGTGTCCTGTAGAATGTCTGGCAGTTTCCTCTGTGAAGAAGAAATCTGAAGGACCATGTTGCCATGCAAAGTTCAGTGGTCACCTTTCTATGGGTCCTGCATTTTCAGGCAATCAAGCAGTCCAGGCAAGAACAGTTTCTTGCCCAAATGGCTATTTTTGTCAAGAAGCAGATAAACTCCATATAGAGTATCTTTGATGCCCATCCTCCTTTCTGAAGTAAATTGGTGCTGCTAGGAGCAGACATGTTTCATAGTCATAAAAAAAAGAAAAAATTCTAAGTTATTAAAAAATTTTAAATGCCATATTCTGTAGATCTTTGAAGTATTTGATGATTACCTACCTAATTGATTGTATCTATGTATACCTAGAAAATGTAACATGACTATAAGTTTGACTATCATAGAAGACTAATTATTAATCTATGTTTCTTAATTATCCATTACAATCTAAATGAGTTACATAAACATAATACCTTAAACAAGAGTAGGAATATATATACAGTATAGCAAAATTATCTTAAATTTGCATCAATATACTAAATTCTATAGCAACATAAAACATTTTAAACAAGTTGCTCTTTAAAAGTAGGTTCAACAATACACACTTTTATCCTATCATATCTATACCCTATATTTCCATATTGTAAGTCTTATCCAAACTTTTACAGATGAGACACTTATAGTAGTGTCTCAGAAATAAAATTTACAGAAATACATTGATTAATTAAAGTTTATTAATTGAAATTCTGTACTATTAATATGTGCAATTGTTTTAAACTAGAAGTAATCTCCCTTTAAATAAATCTTTGTTTAAAAATAATGTTGATTATAATGTTTATAATACTTTATATATTTATTAGGTTGTTATCACAATTATGCTTAAGAATTTTTTTAAAAAATTGTTTTATCTTGAATTGTGAGTGAAATTTGAGGCAGTAATTTTGGAATTAGTGTACAGTTTATCAGATTTTGTTTGAAAAACCCTTGGGGAACCAAATGAAAGAATTGGAGAGGTAGCAAAATTTTGAGCTGCAAAGCTCCTTCAAAATATCTGGAAGAGAGATCAGAAAAAGTTCCTAATCTAGGACAGAGTTAAATATGGCATAAGAGAAGACGAAAGAATTAGTCTGTGTGTTTGTGCCAGGAATTATACTTTATCATCTATCGATATATCTACCTATCATCTGTTGGTCTGACTATCGATCTACCTATTAATCATCTATCAATTTATCTATCTATCTATCTTCTATCAACCTATCTATCATCTATCTATGTAT
Organism: Peromyscus aztecus; assembly: GCA_902168405.1. Taxonomy (NCBI): domain Eukaryota; kingdom Metazoa; phylum Chordata; class Mammalia; order Rodentia; family Cricetidae; genus Peromyscus; species Peromyscus aztecus. The sequence continues at coordinate 9,872 of CABHPQ010161366.1, read as the reverse complement.
TCTACCTATCTATCTATCTTCTATCTGTTTAAATATCTACCTGCCTATCATCTAGGTATCAATCTATCTGTCTATTCATTTGTCATTTATCTTTAATCTATCTTTTCTTGTCTCTTTGTATATATATATATATACATTTTGTATATATATATATATACAAAATATATATATATGAAATATATATATATTTCAGTCTATTTGTCTATCAACTATCTATTGTCTACCTCGGGTATTTATCTACCTATTTGTCTATCACCTACATATCATGTCCTTCTTATCTGTCATCTATCCTTTTGGTATGTCTGTCAATCCATCAATAACAGCTTATATATGTTAACTATCCCTCAAATAACAGAATACAGCTAGAGATAATCACATTCATACTGTTAGGTCTGTCTGCTCATTCTTGTCCAGAGACCTTAAAGAGATGTTCAGTGCTCTGTGTGAACAATCTTACACTTTCTTCAGACAAAAAATTACCTACTTTAATAAAAGGATTTTTTCTCACAGTGTTTCTTCTTTTGTCAAATGTAATATGTCTCTTGTAAAACTAAACTCCTTCCTTCTACAATTTATCTGCTGGTTTTCCCTTATTAGGTTGGAAATTCAGAGCAAAGTGTAAAATGAACTTTCAGATATCTTATCTCAGTGGTGTATGACATGCTCAAAGCTGTCCCCAGCTCTCTGGCTATCTGTGTAAACTGAACAAACCATACTACTGTCTAGCCAACTATTACTCAAGAACATACACTGTTCTTCCATTTAGAGACTTGGCGCTTGTACTTGGCCAGCTCTGCGTGGCAGTTTGCGTTTCTGTTCATGTCCAGAGTTACCACTACCAAGATATAAAGAAGCTTTGCTATGACCCAGCAGAAAATAAAGCAAAAAATATCTTGTGGGAAATATTGCTGATATTTTCTTATCCTCTGCTCATTTTAGAGTGAAGTTCCATTTTCCTTTAAGCTAAAAGTCAGTGCATGGGAGGTTAGTCATCCTTCACTATTATATCTTTTACTCTGGTTGAGAACATATTCACTATGTCTTGTATTTCCAGTCCCTCGGTGGATTAGTCTTCTTGAATTACTGTTATAGTTTCCACCTCAAATAATATGGCATATCCTAGAAACCATAAAATATTTCCTACTTCCTTGTTTTACATGCACTTTCCCAGTTAATCTCATTTGTTTTTTATTTCCATGAGTAACACACACATTTTTTTAAAGAATATCAGTTGTTTGTTAGTGTTTTAACTTTGATTTAACCCTGTTTGTTTGATTGATTTTTTTTTTCAAAACAGGGTCCGACTATATAGCTGTGGCTATCCTGGAACTTATGATGTAGACCAAGCTGGTTTTGAATCACTAAACTCTTGATTTGTTTGTGGAGTCCACATAGAGTTTTGGGTTATAGTCTCAAAATGTACTCTTCTACCATGCTTTCACCCTAACAGCAAACTATTATTTTAGTTGTCTGCTGAAATAAGATTGATACAGTCATCTTTGATGAGTATGTTTCATCTGAAAAGAATCTACTGAATGAATATATTGATTCTACTTTCAGAATGTCTCAAGAATTTGAAATCTCATCATGCTACCACAATAAAACATGTCCTTTATTGTACTATTATGATAGTCTTCTAGTTTTTCACACATCTCTACATAGAATGATGTGGTCATGTTATGTTATTATATAGGTGTGTGTGTGTGTGTGTGCATATATGTGTTTGTATACCTGCATAAGCAATGACAGGTATACAGTATTTCACATCCCTCTTATAGTCTGTATTTTTTATAGATTTCAAAATAAAAATCCAATGTCCTTAATATAACCAGGCTGCCTGAAATTACTGATACTTTTTTCTTCTGTATCCTGATTTGCTGACTTTTTTTTTTAAGCCGATCACACAGATATCCTGATATTATTAAATATAGGAAACACTCAAGGGCTTTTCATTTCTGCTGTCTTTATTTTTAAAGGTCATCCTTAGATATCCTCATGACTCAGGCCTCCTCAGTTCTTCCAGATCTTTGTTCAAATGTTAAATTATTGGAAAAGTCTTTCTTCCCTGAATACAGAATACTCCCTTGAAAACAGAATGTCCTGCACCCTCTGACACATTGTCTTTTTTTTTTTTTTTGGATACATACTGTTTGTTATTTCTGGCTAGGCTATGGAAGTAGAACTTTTGTCCTGTTTACTTTTCCCATACAAGGACCAAATGCAAAGATACAGTCTGTAAACACATTTTAAAGAATAAAAGAATATGGATAAAAATGTCAACAATTTCTGTGAATGATGATGCCAAGACTACAAGACTAGTTTGCATTGGATAGGGGAACTATAGGATAGTAAAGATCAGTCTGCAATAAAGACTTGGGGTGGGGGGTGCAGTCAAATCAACTTTAGCACTGTGGACCTGAATCTTTATAGCTGAACCACACTCTGGCTATAGTTTTTTCTGATGTTAATTATTTGATTATATATTTAAAAGTCATATAGAAAGTCAGTCACATTGGAATCTGTTATATGCTCCAAATCTGGCATGGGTCATATTTAAAAATCATGTTTTTACACTAGAGACATTAATTGTGATGTGTATCTGTAGCAGGAATCTTAAAGAGTCTTTATTAATAAAACAAACCTAGACCAGGTATTGGGGTGTACGCTGGAAGATCAGAGAGACAGAACAAGCCACAGCTAACCTCACCTGGCCAACTTCTCAGCTAATCTTGTTTCCTCAGAATGGAAGCCTCTGTGTCCTCATATCCAAATGGCTCTCAGCTGAACTGCTGCTCAAAAGCCTGATAGCTTAACCAGCCAAATGCTTCTAGTTTCTGGTCCTCACGCCTTATATACCTTTCTGCTTTCTACCATCACTCCCTAGGATTAAAGGCGTGAATCACCATACTTGGCTGTATCCTTGAACAGATGGATTTCTGCCACTGGAATGCTAGGATTAAAGGCGTGTGCTACCATTGCCTATCCTAAGTATCTAGTGGCTTTTCTGTTCTCTGACCCCAGATAAGTTTATTAGAGTACACAATATTTTGGGGAACACAATACCACCACATGTATCCTATTAATCAGATGGCATTAAATGGAGTTACATAGGATACTCTTAAGCAATATGCTTGGAAAACTAATCATTAATTCACTCACTTTTTAAAATATCTAACTTTTAAGTTTGTGTTCCTATATTTATAAAAACACAATACAATGAGGAAAATAAAATATATAAAATAATCAGACTTTAATATATTTGTTTATATATACATCCATATATATTCGACAAATTTTCATATGTTCCACAAATATCAGAAAAAGACAGAGTTATGGTACTGTATACAATAGTTCTAGTCATTGTGGGGTTTGTTTGTACATACAGTTACAAATGAGTCATGAATATATACCTCAAACACCCATAGACACAGAAACACACACAACACACACACACACACACACACACACACACGAAAAAGGAAAACATGCAGTTGAAAGTAGTGGATTATAAACTATATTACTGTGTTCCATACCATGAATACCTGATTATATAATGAAAGAACTGGAAAAATAAGCCATAAAACACACAAAGAAATAATAAGAAAATACAATGCATATTTATAAAGTTAAATGAAGAACTGATACAACATATTACATGAAAAATCAAAATTGTGCCATAAGGCACTGAACAAATATTTTCTCAAAAAGTCCAAGAAATTAATACATACTTGTCACATGACCTCTCTGAAATAGAAGTTAGTTGTTCAAGGAAAAACTCAGCTGCTCAAAGGAGATATAATATAATAATAGATTAACCATTGCTTTTAAATGATAATATAATACATAAATATTGCTGTATAGTAAACAAAGTGAAGAGAACACCATGAGTAGATACAAAATAATCATAACTGAGTGAGTTTTACTGTGGGAAGTATGTTGATATACTATTCCCAAATTTACTCTATAATTTGTCATGTTAACAGAGGAAATAAAATATAATGTATTCAATACAACAAATTTCAAAAAGTACCCTAGCATATTCACAATTTACTTATAATTTAAAAATAAAATGTGAAATGAATTTTTATTAAGAGAGTCCATGCCCAAATGCACTTACACAGCAATTGTTTGTAGATCCAATTATGATATTCACTGTTGATATTTTTATTTTACACTTCTGAAAATATGAGTTTCAGCAAGTAGAAAGGAAAATTTCTAAAGAAATTATCAGATGAAAGAAATTATCATCTTGATACATACTTATATAACTCAAAACTAAAATTATAATAAAAATGATCTGTTCTTTCTTCAATTACATGGATTTTCATAAGGACCCATGATTATTTTGCAAACTCAAGTTCTTTTTTTCCCTCTTTATACCATGTCAATAGTGACACACTAGTTGTAGTGGTGCTCTTCCTTCTTAGTCTGTCCAGCTCCATTGATCCTCTAGAAACTCTACCTTCCTCTACATTATTACATGAGTATTTTCCACTGCTTCTTTCTCTAATGTTTATTTTTATGAGTCCTTAAGTTATCGGTCTATGCATGAACACTGCTATCTAAGAGAGGCTGTTATAGTGTCCTTACAACTTTCCCCTCATGTTTTATTTTGGGTTGTGTTAGTGATAGGAAAGGAATTGAAGACGACATATCATTTTGCTATTCTTTAGACAATTGTATCTAAATTGACAATAGTTTTCATTAGTAACATTTGATCAAGAAAACTATTCTTTTACTTGGAGATTTTTTTTTAAGAACACTCATAACCCAACTTAAATATTCCAAGTTGAGTTAATTTCTATTTTGATTTTCTTTCTTCTGTCATGTTTAGGGGATTTTAAAAAACTCTCTGAGGTAAAAATAATTCATTTTATGCATTTTTTTGAATTTTTAAGACAGGGTTTCTCTGTATAGCCCTGGCTGTCCTGAAACTCACTCTGTAGGCCAGACTGACTATAAACTCAGAGATTGGCTTGCTTCTGTTTCCCAAGTGCTGGGATTATAGGTGTGTGCCTCCACTATGCAGCTTTCAGGCACTATTTTACATTTATTTACAAAAATCATCTCTGACATATTCATGAACTCTCAGGATTTTCAAAATTGAAGTATTGTATCCTTTGCATTCCTGTTATCTACAGTGGTGTTTTATCTCAGTTTTTCCTTATCACCCTTCCTAAAAGCTTACCAGTTTTTGGTAGTAATGTATCAAACAGTGTATTGCACAATTTATGTTCAATTCAAGAAATTTAAGTCCTGAATATCAATAACTTTCTGAAGCATTCAATGACAGTCAAAACATAGACCTGGAAGTTATAACTAAGTGAACTCATTCATCTTAACTATAATCTTTGAAGCTTTCCCATTCTGAAAATATTATATGAATATTTCAGGTGGTGCTTTCACACAAAAACAAATTTGTAAGAAAAAGTTAGTCAACTTTAATACTTATTTGATTGAATTCTAGGGTATATATGTGTTCTCTAAATATGCATACATAATTTTGACCTGTGCCATTTTCTAGTATATTCTTAATTCTACAGGGATATAAGCAATGTTAATATTTAAGAAAAAAACATGTAAATCAGAATGTTCCATTAATAATTTATCACTGAATTTCTTTCTAATCTGCTCATACATTCATCATCTTTCCCTAATGCTATTGAAAGATCTATGTTGTTCAAATATTTAGTAAGTTTGCATTTAAGATATTAGAATAATTTTCTTAATCCGTTTACCTACCATTCTATATGTGCCATCAGTTTTGTTAATGACAGATGTACAAGGCAATTGACAGTCTCTAGTATTCTGCGATGGCATAAGCTCTAGAAGTTTTTTCTCTCAATGAGCTGGACACATAGTTTATGAAACATACAAATAATGACATCAGTATGGTAGGGACGCTTTACTATTTAATGATTTTTCAACACACTGAAAATCTAAAGTGAAGATTATTTAATCAAGTAAGCCACCATTCTGGTAGGCTATGCAGACATTTTAAAAGGGTCAACTGGAGAGGACAGTAATAAAAACACATCAGGATCTTTTGCCTTAGGCAGTAAATAAACTCACATGAAAGACGGTATATTTTACTATGGGGCTGAAGCAGAGGAAGAGCACGTGACTGCCTTTGAGATATAGGCTTAGTTATAGGGAGAGGCAGGATAAAATTTTAACCACAATCTTGAGGCAGATATTGCAAGCTAGGGAGCTCATGTTAGGACAATTTACTTTCATAAATTGAGCTTCTTGTAAAGGAAAATAGGAGATATAAAAAGATTTCAAGACAGGAGATGCTGGAATCAGGAATGCAGTATAAAAATGAAGAAATTCTAAAATTATGTATTTAGGTCAAAGGACTAAAGAAATACCTCAGATTTTCAAATCAGGAATTCAGTACTTAGGTTATTTCTCAGAAAGAGCAGAATGGACCCTGCACAGAGAGAAATATCTGGGAAATAAATAATAAAGCAGGAGCAAAATTATACTTCACCAAGTAAAACGAGAAAGAGTATAATTGAACTAAGAGTATAATTGCAATATTCAAATATTTCTGAAAGCAAAGCCTTGTGGAAGGTTTCAAAGATATAAACATTCTTTTCTGTTTATTTCTGTCCATAGTTTAGACAAAAGAGAGTAGCAATACAGTTAATGAGAATTATATTTCTAATATTGTCTGCAAATTTCCATGCATATATGCTTGTTAGTTATGTGTGTGCTTCAACATAGAAAACATGTGGATGCATACTATTTATTTATTTATGCATGAGCTCATGCATTATCCCTACAGTGACGATCCCAATGTTTACTATTTATCCATTTAATTGTTTATTATTTATTTTAATCTTGATTTTAAGACATAGACATACTGTGTGTCCCAGATTGTCTTGGGAACTTGCTATCAATATCCTTCCGTGAGCATCACGGCTGCTGGAACCACAGGAATGTGACAGAGGAGGCTAACTATTGCTCATTATAATGTGACTGTTCAGACAATTAAAGAGAATTCACGTGAAAACAAACCAGTAAGAGGTGATTTTGATCACAACTGAAGATATTTGTTGTTGTTTTTTTAAGTGGTGGTTTTTCTGAATATTTGTTCTTTTAAGTTTTAATTCAAGCTCCGTACTTTTACAATTGTAACCTTAGCCTGTTAGCTATTTGAAGCCGAATTTACAGCTCAAGGTCTTTATTGAGAAATTGAATCAATTTCTTATGGTTCTTCTTTTTGAATAGAACTGTATATTTAAAGCATATAATTTCCTAACATAACATTTAAAAGCAAGATTAAGATAGTTGTACAATCCACAAGTGAGTAGAGAAGAAATGCTAATGGAATTGGAGGTGAAAGATCAAATACATTCAGAAACATGTTTCTCTTTCAAAAAGACATAATAAACTGACGATCAAGATAGTGATTCTTTTTGGGAAACACAGTTGAATTTCCATTATCTAAAAATACAAACAATTTTAAATGGGGACCCAGTAAATGTTGTAGGGATAAAAGGAAGAAATTGTATCAGAAAATTGTATCAGTGCCACTGGGACTAATGAAGAGGTGATGGTTGGCAGGAAAGATGGAGGAGGGACAATGTTTTATGTTTGTTGTTGTTTTGTTCATTTGGTTTTATTTTGTTTTCTATTTGTCTTTGCTTATTTTGGTTTGATTGATTTTTTTTTTAATTTTCATTTAGGGAGACACTGTAGGGGAAAGGTGAGGTGAATTGGGAGGTGAGGGGAATTGAGGTACATGATGTGAAATTTCTAGAGATTCAATACAGAAATTATGTTATTTATGAGGAGCAGAGCCAGCTGGCCTGATAAAACCATAGGTGCCCTGTTCTGGGTGGTGTGCATAGGCATACATGCTAATTACTTCTCGCAGAGACAACTTGGAGTCTGTCACAGTACCTGGTGATGCACGATCATCAGAATGCTGGGAGCCAATGAGAAAGAGCCAACACAGCTGAGAGGGACTCTAGCTGCCAACCGGAAATCAGGAGGGGATCTATAGGTTCGCTCCAAATCTGCAATAATGGAGTCTGCTGCCTGCTTCACACCTGACTCCCACAGTGTCTGTGACATTGATTCCACACCTTCTCACCCCCAGGGGGTGTCCAGATAGGGTGACTCAAAACAATGTGAAATATTAAAAAATTAAATCAAAAGTATCAAAAAATTGTAGTGAGAATTAAAAATTTCATTGAATCATGTGAAATTACCAAAACTTAACTGTACTAACCTAGACTATAATTTCATGTGTATCAGACTATGAAAATACAGAATATTATTTATAAGAAGCCAAGATTAAACTAGGAAGGATTAAGTTGTTAACTATCTGAGCCATAAATTTGAATATTCTGTCATTATTTTCATGGGATGGAGTCAAAAGATATAAAATATACATGACAGAATATTAGAAATTCATTATTTTCAAGAAACTTGAAAAATGTTTCTTGAAAATCAAGATACTATATTCTTATCTGTCTTTAAACCTGAAAGGGACTATGGTTGCCAAACTACACATAGTGTTTTAGCCAAAATTTATTAAAGTATTATTCCTATATAAATTATACTAACAAGTAATATTATGTTCTTTCAATAACAACTTCTAGAAGATGCATTACTAGGCTCAGATAAAGTATAGGAGTAAACTGTGGACAAGGTTGGCATCATGTGGATTAAAGACAAAGAAGCTGATTACTGTGAATGGAGTTTGAACACCATCATCTAAGCACAGCAGCCACAACGACCACACAAGACCCTTACAATATCAGGCCTGCTAGTATGGAGGAAAATGTAAGAGTTAGGGGACCTTCACTGGGCTCACAAAATCTCCATGCGCCTCCTCCTCTCTTTGACATTCTATTTCTACTGTATAAACGTGAATATAGACTTGTGGAAGGGCTGTTATAGCTTTGCCTAAGCCATCCCGAGGATCTTCTGGTCTTATTTCTGTCTTTGATTCTTCCTTCTTTCCTTTCTTTCTCTCTTTACTTCTTTCTTCCTTTCTTTGTTTCTTTGCTTCTTTCTTTTCATTTCAAGAAACAGGGTCTCACTATAGGTCCACTTGTCCTGCAATTCATTATGTTGACCAAACTTGCCTGGAACTCACAGATATCTGTTGGATGAGTGCTTGGATTCAAGGTATATGCCACTATGCCAGTTTTTAACCTGTAGCTCTATAAGCAACCCAAACAATGTTCTATCAGGTGAAGGTCTTGAATAGAATATTTCCTTTGATCTATTGAGGCCTTTTCTATGTCTATATTCAAAATCAAACATATGTATTCAAATACAACACTAAAGAAAACATTTTGTAAAGCATTTTCAATGAGCATTGTGTATCAATATTCTCTCTCCACTTTCCTCAGATTTTTGTTTTCCATGAAAATTCAAAAGAAATTTAGGTAACATTCTCTCATCACTCTTAACGTATACAGAGAAACTAACAGACAGACATACACACACACACACACACACACACACACACACACACACG
>CABHPQ010161365.1:0-28138 GCA_902168405.1 Peromyscus aztecus | reverse complement strand
GAGAAAGAAAGAAAGAAAGGAAGGAAGGAAGGAAGGAAGGAAGGAAGGAAGGAAGGAAGGAAGGAAGGAAGGAAGGAAGGAAGGAAGGAAGGAAGGAGAAAAAGTTGTGTATCTTGTACAGGCAGAGGTGGACTGGTCTGATTTCTAAGGCCAGGACTAGGTAGTACCTATTTTAGGCTATGTGGCCCATGTATTCTTGTAACCATTTAGCTCTTCCCTCATGGCTCTCATAGTCATAGGTAAATGAGGAGTGATGATCTTCCAATTAAGCTCCATTTATGAGCACTATCAACATGATTTGAGTGAAGTTTGTCAAACAGAAGTTAGCACCCCCCTTGGTCAATGATTATTTCTGGGATGAAATGCTGCTGGGATGAAGTAACAGGCAACTCCCCCTTCCTGCCAAGAAAGCAAATGTGCTCGAAGCTGTTAAATGGATTAAAACTTTGTGCAACACAGTAATGCCCAACTGCATAACAAAAATTACATGTCTGCCAAAGATATTCCTAAGAACTCACCCAACAACCAAAAGGGAAGAAACCAAATCTACAAAACCTTCGAAGACAGACGATGCAAAGAAACCCTCAACATAGGAAAGAGGTAAATAGCAGAGAAGTTACCAAATAGCCAGAAGCGGGAGTGGGAAAGAGGTTCCTTATGGATATTCTGCACTTTCTAGACTACTCGGGGAGTTAAAGGAAAGGGGAAAATAACTTTCAATTATATATTATTTATTGTTAGTGAATGTGTATCCCTAATGCTTCCTCTCAGATAGAAGGAGGAAAAATGCAAAAGTACATTCTAGGTGTGAGAAGCCACATCACCTTCTGGTGGAAGCTGAACCATGAAAAGGATGTAGTTACAGATGCCAAGAACACTTGCAGGCACAGTGGAACTGGTCCACTACAACTAGCAATGAGCTCTCTGTCCATGAGCAGTCTAACTGACCTGATCCCATTCTCTTTATCTGTAAGATAAGAATTGGAACAAGTTCTCTACATCAATAATAACCCTTTTCAAAATTACTCTTTTAGACAAACCAGAGGACTTGGGGGGGATCTCAATGAGTAGAGTGACATGTATTTGTTTTACCATCACATCACTTATTAAAAAGAAGTCCTCATAAAATATTGATGGGAGGTTGGGGGGGGACAATATTGAGAAGACACAAGTTGAAAATGATTGAAAATTGTTCATTTGACAAAACTAAGTAAATGATTCTTAGCCATAAAACACTCTGTGTTGTAGATACTAAACTGCCCACATCATGTCCCAAATGACTTGGCCCTAGACAGTGACCAATATTCCACTCTATAGATTTCTTGGCATCAATAATTCAGTGTAGAAGTGTCTTGTGTTAGAATTACTTAGATGGACTTTTAACATAGTTTAAATTAAGTGGTCAATCGCTTAATCTTCTATTTCATTTGGACCAATATTTCGAAGCCCAAACTTTAACAAGGCAGACAGAAAGCAGAAGAGCAGTCAAGCAGCTGACGTGGTGGTTCTTTAATGTTCAGAAAATGGTCATCTTACTAGCAGTCCTGACTGAAAGAGAAAGCAAAATGCTTTCTTTTTTCTAAATAATAGAGCAAAATAATGAACATAGAAAGTATTGTTGCCCAGAAAATTTTTAAAAGGGCCATGTTTGAAAACTAAAGTGTTAATATTTTCTCTCAATTCAGTTACAAATGTCTGTATGCATTGTTATTCTACATGATATAGGGTAAAAATGGTAAACTATTGGAGTTTGGAGATTCCTTACATTCAGTCTTGCTGTGAGTAAAACAGGCTAAGGAAGTTCACCCCCATCAATAAGAAAGACGATGTCTTATTTCATACAAATCAAAACTACCATGCCCAAGAGCTGAGCAAGATTGAGGGAAGCTCAGATCCCAATGGAGCTGTCGCTGTAGGAAGACTGTGTCCTTAATATCTGTAAGTTCATTGTCTTAGCTCTCAGGCCTCCAGATAGCTAACTGTCTCTTGGACCTCGAGAAATCCGACATTACTGCATCTGATATATCAGATCAAAGAGACTATCTGAAAAACCGAAACTTACTAAGCCTGTACATTTCAGATACAACACAAGCAGAGCTATATTTGAGATGAATGTTGCCCAAACGAGACCTGCACAATGAGAAAATCATTTGGCATGCCAATTTAGATGGGGGAAGTTTCACAAGGTCCCACACCTAGATAAAGAGCTACAGACAGTCCATGGTTCCTGAGAGAGTGACAATAAGTTTTCTCCATGGATGAAGTCCCTGACAAGTCAGTCCTAAGTGATCAGCCTGGGATACATGCACTCATGCTCAACACTAAATGGAGCCATAGGTTGTTCATACATACTTTATATTTGTGTGTGTGTGTGTGTGTATATATATATATATATACATTTATTTATATGTGTGTGCATGTAAAAATAACAAAGAAGACATCATGAATTTGAGATGGAATCAGGGGTACCCAGAAGGAGTTGGAGTGAGGAAGAAGTATGTGGAAATGAACACAATAGTCATGTATAAAATTCTCAAACAAACTGTGAAAATTAAATTTACAAAAAAGAAGAGAATGAAGGACAAGAATATCCTTTATTGTGTTTACCTCACCACACTATTGGAGTCATTTGTATTACCATTCTTTCTTGAAATATTTTTTGACAAAAAAAATTGTTGTAGTCCCCTGTATTAAGAATAGCAGTGATCATTCTTTAGCAACAGTAATGGTATAGAAAACAAAGTCATAGCCGGGCGGTGGTGGTGCATGCCTGTAATCCCAGCATTCAGGAGGCAGAAGCAGGTGGATCTCTGTGAGTTCGAGGCCAGCCTGGTCTACAGAGCTAGTCCAGGACAGGCTCCAAAGCTACAGAGAAACCCTGTCTTCAAAAACCAAAAAAAAAAAAAAAGAAAGAAAGAAAACAAAGTCATTTCTGCCAAGACTCTAGGTTTTACAGTAGCAGTCTGATCTATCAACAAATCCAATTTTGTGCTCTTTATTTGTGCCCACCTTGTATATGATATAATTGCAAGTAATGTGTATGTCTGTACTCAGTGTGCATTTATTAATTTATGAATGGAATGTACACTGATGTATAAAGTGTTGCTTTATATGTGTTTATATTTCAAGGCATATTCATATTTAAAATTTTTCTCCTTTTCGAATGCAGAATTTAAATGAATTATAAATTTAATTTTTCAACTGTTAAAATCAATATGCTACTATTTAAATGAGGATGCTTCAATATGCTTTAAATTAAATCTTTTATTGAACAGTTAATTTCCCATTCAATGACAAACTAGGGAAGAGTCTGAGAACGGGAAGTGGTGGTGGTCCTCCTGGTGTTCTAGACACGTAAGGAGTCTGACTGAGTCTTCTATAAAGAACACCTGTGAGCACCATTGTCTGCCTTAACCCCTGTTTTCACAATGGTAATTCTCGACTCAGACTTCTTGAAACCTCTTTACTTCCATTCTTGCAATTCCAGCAGCCATTCTGTCCCACACGGAAAATTTCTTGGGAGAAATCAACTTAGGAGCAAACACGCTGTTGGTAATTTTGTCTAGTATACAAGGGAGATTCATGTGTTCAACATTGTCTGTTGTGCAGCTGTGCTGGCCCTGGGCCAGAACTGTGTAGGACAGGAAATCATAGATGACTAGATGAATGACCAATCCTGTATCTCCATGTCTGCTTTTCACCAAACATTTAAAACTGGGACAAATACCTACTAGTTTAAAATGTGGCCACCTTGTAAAGAAAAGGTCTGCAGTGATGAAAGCCTTTTGTTTTACAATCTCATTCAGTGTGTCCAATGTATGTGATCTTAAAATTAGTGGGAGTGATGGTATTGGCTCCATTAAATGAGATGGCTGCAGCAAGAAGAGTGGCATTCAACTGAATCACACAATTCAGAAAGAAGTTCATACTGAAAGGTTCCAGAAAAAAAAAAATTGCCTGTGAAAAATTCACAGAGCTGCTTAATAAAATTCCCTCAAAATAGACACCTGAAAATAAGGATCACATAGGAAGGACATGGATGGCAAGGTAATAGTGTATGAAATACATATAGGGGAATGTCTCTAATTAGCTTGAATTAGTGAAATTAATTATGAAGTAGTTACTAACGCTGTTCCAGGTGATGGAGTTGTTTACCCCTAACTGTACACAATGGCAAGGCTACACTTTTGGCTTAACTAATCTGTGGGTTATACTTCCAATTAAGCAGAGTCAGGAACCTAGGATAAATGTAGAAGGATGATTACTGGTCAGATTACCCGTTTTGACCCACCGGATCACACGTCACTGCAGCCTCCGAGTCTGGATCACACGTCACTGCAGCCTCCGAGTCCGTTCATGTCACACTTCTCTTATGTTCTTCCTTTGCCTACCATTTCCAGTGAATATTTTTTAGGGCTTCCAGTCACCTAAAAATCACTGTCACCTTCGTTCAGGGACCACCGCCATGTGTCCATCTCCACGGTCACACCCCAGACTCACTGGGCACTCCACTTTCTTTATCGTCAACAAGCTCCTTCCCTTGCTGAAAGATCTAGGCAAGCCATTCCCTGACCTAATCCAGTGTTTTGGTTTTGTCCAAATTGAAGACTTGAGACTTGAAAGGTTTCTGAAGTCAGTTGGGAGTATTTCTGCACACTTTTTTTTTTGAGAAGATGCACTCTTTATATCAGATTCTGACTCTCTAGGAAGACACCTTGAGGACAAAGCCAAAGGAAGAACTCGTCCAGGAGTCCATGACTGAACCTGAAACGCTTTATGCCAACCTATCACCACCTGCTACCTTGATTCCTAATTCCCATTGGTTCCCTAGATGCTCCAGTTTTCCATCTTTCCATGTTCACATGCGTGCCTCTTCTTTTGGAATGTGCTGGGCTCTGCGGCTTCGTGTGCTACCCAACTGCAATGCCCATTCCAAAAATCAACTAAGAAGTCAGTTTTTCTAGTAAGTCTGCTCTGGCCCCACCAACCATAATAACATGCAGGTGAGAACTTCCTTTTAGTCTATTCTGGCCTCTGGACATACATCTATCTACCCTAGCACTTTCCAAATTCCTATGGTGAACAGCTGTAACACACTAAAATGACCTTCTATCACAGAGAGATTGTATTTTATTTGTGTGGGTAATCTCAGAGGCTGACAATATCTAACCTGAGTAGGTAGGTTCTCAAACTTTGGTGAGAAAACATAGAGTTAGCTGAGCAAGGAGAAACTGAAGTGGAGACAGGAACTTTCAGAGCCATGTTTCAATCAGTAAAAATCATCCCCAGGGCAATAATTAATTAATAGCAGGCATTTGGCACAGCACACTGCTGGGAATGAACTGCTGAAAAAGTCGGGTTGATAGAAATAGGAAGGGTAGGTACTTAAAGTATGCTCTGAGGTCTGACATGAGCCGAGCTAAGTTTTGTCTGCTCACCGCAAAAGGAACTTGAAATGTGGAACTGATGTCCCACGGCAGAATCACATGCTACCTGAAGAGTTCAGCAGAATTTGAGCACTAGAAAAATTTAACAGTCGAAACTAACCCTAAATATAACTCTTTATTTTAGTTCTCGCTGGCTAAATATAACCATTTACTCATAAGGCAAAATCAAGAATTAATATGAGAAATACGTATCAGTCAGTTCATGGGGAACTAACTGGCTTTAATATACAAAGCTATACGTACAACCCACTCCATAGCTACTCTTAGCCAATCATGTGTTGTTTTGAATAATCTTTAAATAAAAAAAAAACCAGACATGATACAATTCTTGATCGCTGAGAAGCAACAAACCTTCGTGTTTATTTCTTTAACAAGATTAATCCCTGCCACAAATCATATTTGTGCCCTCAAAGACCTCGTAAAGGGATTTAAAAAGCAATAGAGTTAAATGTATAATGATCTAAAGAGCAGAGAGAGAGCAGGTGAGGCTGGGTGGGCGGGGCGGTAGTCGTGGTGCATCTCAACAGAGCTGGAGAAGAGAGAGCTGCCATTGCTGTAAAAAGTACAACAGGAATATGTGTCAGGAAGAAGATGCTGATGAGTACATATGCTCCTGTTGTAAGGTCCTGGCTAACCTCTTCCTTTTGTTTGTCCAAGAGGGATGGCCTTAAGGACTTTAAACTTCTATGTAAATATCTCCAAGCTAGGCTGATGTCTCTTCAGGGACACTTCCTGGACCTTGTATAGTTAGCAGGTAGTGCTTATTTTAGATGTTTTGCAAACGTTCATGGCTTATGCCCCGCAAAAGCACTTAAGAGGAGTCCTGCTGCCTGGCCCATGTGCCTTTTCTATCCTCCAGGCTTTGTGTCAACTACTAGAACAATGGCTGCAAACAGAATCTTAGGAACCACACTTCCTGACTTGTATAGCAGTGATCCTGGGCAGGTTTCATGCTTTAGATTTCTCACATGTCTAATGGTGAAAATAAATAATAGTTCCTCACAGGATTCTATGAGGGTAGTGTTCGTATTAAAATGAAGCTTCTACATCAGTTCTTGGGTCATCACAAACCCTATATGTTATGCACTCAATTAATAAATAGACCCAATTCAGGCAAGTGAAGTGAAACATTGGAAAACAGTCTCCTTTGTGATAAGGAAAGAACCACTGAAGATTTCTCATCTTGTGACTAAAGTGCATCTGTTACCTGCCTCAGACATACCAACCAAGATGCTGCAAGAGTATCTTGTGAGAATATTTTGACTGCCTCAACTTCCCAAATGAAGGAAACAGGCACAGAGAAGCCAAAGGCCATTTTCACATCTCATAGCAAATCAGAGATGGATCTGATTGACTCACCTGACAGCTTGGTCTTCTCACTAGTGCTAACAGGAAGTGCTCAGCTCCTGCTGCCATGTGCAGAAGCCACTTACCCAGCTCTCCTTTTCATGCCAGTTCCCACTGTGGAGCCAGTGCATGGGTAACTCGATAAACCATGCAAAGAGTATCAGATGTGCTATAAGATGACCCTTTACCTTCACAAGTCACAAAACTAAAGCAGACTTTAAAGAATTTGATCAATAGCCGGGCAGTGGTGGCGCACGCCTTTAATCCCAGCACTCAGGAAGCAGAGGCAGGGGGATCTCTGTGAGTTCAAAGCCAGCCTGGGCTACCGAGCAAGATCCAGGACAGGAACCAAAACTACACAGAGAAACCCTGTCTCGAAAAAATTAAAAAAAAAAACAAAAGAACTTGCTCAAAGCCATATAATGCTTCTGAATCTGAAGCCCAGTGCAAACTAATTTCTCTTTGCTATCAGCTCATTTTTTTGGTTTTTTGAGACAGGGTTTCTCTGTGTAGCTTTGCTCCTTACCTGGAACTCACTCTGTAGTCTGCCTGCCTCTGCCTCCTGAATGCTGGAATTAAAGGCATGCGCCACCACCGCCCGGCTCAGCTCATTGTCTTATTCATATCTGTGTCATTAGAGAAGATTTGACACTAAAGCAGAGGAAAGACCACGAGGCCATCTGTTAGTTACAGAGCTACTAGGAAAGGATTAGAGGCAAAGCAAAGCTAAATGGGACTGTGTCTTAGTTAAGTTTTATTGCTGTGAAGACACACCACAGCAACTCTTACAAAGGAAAACGTTTAACTGAGTCCATTAACATCCTAGCAGGAAGCATGGTGGCATACAGGAAGACACAGTGCTGGGGAAGGAACTGAGAGTTCTACATCTGACCATCGGGCAGCAGGAAGAGACGGTGACACTGGGCCTGACTTGAGCTTCTGAAACCTCAAAGCCCACCCCCAGGGGCATACGGCCTCCAATAAGACCACACCTACTCCAACAAGACTACACCTCATAATAGTACCCCTAGGGGCCTATGGCAACCATTTTCATTCAAACCACCATACACCACAAGACAAAACATTCTTAAAAGGCCTGTCAAGAAATCTGAGATTGAGGCTTGAAGAAATGGTTCAACTGTTAAGAGCACTTACTTCTCTTTCAGAGGAACTGGATTTGATATTCAGCACCCACATGGTGGCACAGAACTGTCTGTAACTCCAATCTCAGGGGATCCAATACCCTTTTTCTGATTTCCATGGGCTTTCCGCATGCACACAGTATACAAATATACACTCAAGCACATACACATTCACATTTAAAAAAACAATAAACAAATTTGAAGTTGACTTAGGCAAATGGCTTTTCAAAGCTCTAGCTGAAATAGATAGAAGAATCATTTTAGACTGTTCTAAATAAACTGAATTATTTAGAATCATTTAGTTGATAGGAAAGTGCATTTGCATGTAAAGAAGCCCAAAGCAATCTGCTGAAAGCCCAACATCGGATTCTACTGTTTGTATACCCTCTTGACAGCTACCTGAGGGTTTCTTCATTTTCAGTTTGGAATTCTTCAAGTGGATTTGTTTTATTCTCTCACACTTCAGTGCATAATACTCTGATAAGGATTTACGATTTTAGTGTTTATTGGTGGCCCTCAAACGAGACTGAGCCTGAGACTCACTTAAGACAGCTTGTTAAGGAGAACCCAAGCGCCAGAGGAGGCTGACCCAGCAGACCTGTGGGCATTTTTAACAAGCTCCTCTTGGTTCTGTGGGAGGCAGCCTTACATAATGCTCAAATTAGAAATATAAATAATAAGCTCGTATCAATTTGTCATCTTTTTTTAAGCTCAACTTTTCCCCACCTACACAGGTCTCATGGACATTTATGAAGTGCCACAGGGACTTCGTCAGCCCCATTTTTTGTTTCCTAGACACATTTATAATAAAATGCAAGAACATTGTTCACATCATGCAGGAATTCATCCTGTCTCTCAGCTTTTGGAAGAAACTTTGAAGTGCTCCATGGAATAGTTTCTACACAATGGAAGATTTTTATGCCTCCCGGACTAGGGACTTAGTCAATACATCCTCATCTACCTATTTTTCTGGTTTCTAAGTATTTTAAATTAGCATGACAATTCCTGATTTGGACACATATCATGAGAGCAGCGTGACTGCAGAGTAGGTATATGATTAACACCAGGCTCAGAGGACAGGCTTCTGTGAAAAGGTCGTCTGGGTTTGATGTGAGACTTTCTATAAAGAGGGGGTCCTGCCTTTGCCCTCAGACACATTGGAGTCTATGGTGTGCATATTCAGAGTCCCTATGACTTCCAGGTTCTGATCTCAGGGCATTTCTGCCTATAGATCTTGGCCTTTATAATATGTGACAAGAACTTGGCTCAAACTCAAATCTGGGGCTGATGTGAAAAATTCTGTCAGTTACAGTGTTTTTGTTTTGGAAATACTTGTTAAGAAAATATGCTTAGTGGCATAATTATTATCAGTAAAGAATGAAGAGAGGCCAGGCACATAACAGCATAGAAGGGATTCTGAAAACAAATAGAACAGTAGAAAAGGGATTCTGAAAGGTTGTGCAATAAACACAATACCAGACACAGTGGCCATCAAAAAGAACATGAACAAGTAAAGATCTAAATCATAAGTCTGGAAGGCAAGGGAGACATAGATAGACTACTTCCTTGTACTACCCAGGTTTTCCAAAGCATGAACTGGCACATTTGAATCCATCCACTGGGTACTCAGAGACCAACTCTATATTTATTTCAAGAGAAACATGTTAAGACTTGAGATTGAAACTCCACGAAATAAGAAATAGAAGAGATTGACCCAAGAATAAAGCAACACCATTGACCCAAATTTGAGAGAGGACCATAAAAGTGTGATATTCATTGTTATACAAATGTGACAATTATCATACATGGCAATGATAAATCTTTTACAGCTACATGGCTCCTTTTCTTGTAGCACTTACAAACAATGGAAAAGAACAATATGTATACATATAGGCTAACAAGCATAAAAAAAACAAAGGCATATATATAGCATAGAAAAGCTATAATAACACTCCAAAAAATAAAGTTTCAATGAAAATAAATGACCCAGTTTAATGAAGAGGCGTTTGCAAGATACTTGAAGGGAGGGCACAGTAAATCTTAAAGTAAGAAAATCAAACAGCTGTAGGACCAGACAGAGGTTTCCATATCCCAGCCGTAATAGGGACTTAGCAGTCTGCAAAGCAGGACTGCAAGGTAAGGTATGGGGTGGGCAACGGGACAGTCAGATCATTTTATCTGGGTGTAAGTTGAAACGAAGCATTTTTAAAGTTACTTAAAGACAGCGACATGATCAAAAGGATGGTTGCAAAGGCTCACTGTAACTGGAAGCAGAAAAAGAAAGAAAAGCAAGTGGGGGTCTGGTGACTCTTTGAATCAGGTCAATTTAAAGCATCCATGGAGGACGAACTTAGATCAGAAACTTGAGCAAAGTTTGTAGCTTTCCATCAGACACCTAGGAGGTCTTGGAAGGCAAAGGGAGGAGGGATCGCCCCACCCCCACCCCCCAGACCTCTGGACCATGTCACCTGATTAAAAAAAAAATATTCCATGAAAACAAACATTGTGTTCCACTTCTGCCAAGGTCATTCTGCATATACAGATGGCTTGGGAAGCTCGGCGTTGCTAACTCCTTTGGCAGCGGCACGCAGATTTTCATCACATCCTTCCCTGCTCACTGCTATCTGGCCTCCAGCCTCGCTTGAGCCTGTCAACTTCAGAAAAACTGGGTTGTCTCCTGTGCTTATCATCACAGCTTCTCCAGTCCTAATGTCTTCCCTAACAAATATTAGTGATAACCTATAAAGGAAGCCAAGTCAGCACTACCCTGGAAGAAATGAAACTCCCCTCCCGCTATCTCAAGTGCCAAAGTTAGGCGGTTGGGCAAAGTCTGTTACACAGCTCCCGTTGGCTGGGATTCGCTCCAGTGTTCCTAATTTCTCTGAAGACCCATTGAGCAACCTGGCCTGAGTCTGAATGTGTGCGAAAAAGCCTTGAACCAGGTGAGTTGCACATTGTTTCCAGCTCATTAGAGACGTTCTGGACAACTTCTCTAATGAGGTTTGACATTTGAGTATCACCACATATGTGTCCCCCACCAAGCCACCCCCCCTTCCTGCTTTCCTGCTCTTTTGGGTCTTTGTGAGTGAATCACCAGATCTCGTACCTTAAATCAATCACTGTGCTCTACTTTGATTAATCTCTCTCATCAACCCTCCTTCCTGAATCCTCTGATTAGGTCTGGTCTCCTCCCTCCCCATTTAATAAAATAAATGATCCTTCAGCAGCTATTCTTTATTTAAAATAACATTACTCTCCATACATTCAAGTTGATCAGCCAGTGCCCTCTTCTATAGAGCGTGAGACTTCAATTAGAACATACCAAAGCCAATTAAGAAAAGGTTTGCAAAATCCAGGTTTAAAATCTGTAGAAGATTTTTCTGTCACTTTGACGAAGTTGCTGGATAGGGGGAGGGGACAGATACAATATGTTTCACCAAAATGTACTTCTTCATTTTATCCTAAATGGCATATGGTGCTTACCAACAGATTGAGGATATGTGATTTAAATCAAATTATCAGCAGGTAACTGGAAACTTCTAGGGGTCATTCCCAAGGAGGAGTTTTACTAATGGGTATTTCTGATCCAAATAGTCAAAATGCCGGTGTGATTCTATTCTGCACTTTCGTATTTTAAATGATAGAAATTCTTTATCTCATTAACAATCCAATTAATGAATTGTTGAAAGGTAACTCAATAAATTAATCAGATGTTCTGCTTAAAAAGCTAAACAATGACTACACTGATTTTTCACCAATTTATCTGAATCGACTGGAAGTTTAGTCGTGGGTTATAGATATGATCTTTAGTGAATCTTCTAATTAACTTTCTGATGGCAGTGTATTAACTGAAACCAACTAAAATAAGACATGTCCTTTATTAAGCTAAAATAGCCTGTGGGTCTAAATAAGATGAAGTGATAATGTAGTGTCAAGTACAGATCCCATCAACGTGGTAAGAAAAAATATCCAGAGAGATCTAGACTGACTTTTCTGGGGTAGACAGGCACGGGAGGTCAGAGCTGAGCCCACTTCAAACCTGGCATGAAGACACAGCAGTGTAACTAAGAGAAGCAGAAATGTTAGTATGTTCATAGGAGAGTGGTGTGTCAGGAGACATGAAGAAACTGCCATTAACACTCCCAAATGGAGTAGATGATACTTGGCTAGTAAGCACCAGGGTGCATGCACACAAGCAGGCATACTCATCCAGATTGTCCATGGCCAGCCCTGTAAACCTTCAACAGTTTACAATATTGTAGTAGGAGGACAGTTGGTGTTACAAAATGGTATTAATTTGATACTCATTGAAATAAAACAACGATAAATGTGCACAGTTCACTGGCAATTATAGAGTCCCACTTTGCCTTTACCCTTCTGGAGAGTGGGATGCTAGGTGGTTCTGTGGTTACACTATGTTAAAAACACTTCCAGTTCTAAAATTCTGACTCTAGGGAAACATTGTTGGATTTCTAAAAATAAATTAATGTCACGGCTAAATTAAAATATGAGAATCAGGCCCTTTAGATGATTTGAAGCCTAACAAAAGAGAGGGAGGAAGAGGTAGGAGAGACAGGAAGGGTTAGGACTGTAAAACTATGCAGTCAGAAAGGGTTCAGGTGGATATACATATTTAAAAGCTGCTGGATACATGTCTGATATTATAAGATTTAAAAAAATTAAAAATTTAAAAGACAGTGGATTGGGGCCCTGATATGAACATTCAATTCTAATTTCCTTTTTTTTTCAACCAATACTATGCTCCACTGAAGTGTTGATATGTTTGGGAGTGGGCTAGGGTAGCTCTACCAGCTTTAGTAAACACAGAAATTAAGCCAGAAGCATCAACTGTGTAGGCAAAAGAACTCTTCATTTGCCTCCATTTCCTCCTGTGACCAGTCTATGTAATCAGTTTACCATATCTACTACAGTACTGCGGACCAGATGAGCAGGTACGGTCAGAAACGTTCTCAGATGTCAGGGCGCACATTCCTGCCTACACAGAGATGGCTGGAAGCATGCAGGATCAGGTAGGGATTTGTTGTTGTTGCTATTGTTGTTGTTGTTGTTGTTGTTGTTGTGGGTGGTGGTGGTGGTGGTGGTGGTGGTGGTGCTGGTGGTGGTTGTGGTGGTGGTGGTGATTTTTTTCCCAAAGCTAAAACTTCTGCAGGACGCTCTTTTCTGTGTCATAGATCATCTGCAAAGAAAGAGAAAGCTCTCTTCCTAGGAAAAACAATAAAATATTTTCATTAAATACTTGAGAATTTCATGCATCCCCAGCCCTTACTCCTCCCCTAATCCTCTCATGTTCATCTCCAAACTCTCAACCCTTCCCAACTTCATGCTCTTCTTTAAAAAAAAAAAACTGTACCCCACTGAGTCCAATTTGTGCTGCCCATACACACATGGGTGAATGCTCCCCTGAGCCTTTCAAATTCCTAGACAAACACTCTCTCCAGCATGCTCCCCAGGCTGCCTCAGAGGCATGTTGATTAAACCAGTCTTATTAGGCTAATTGCTTTTTTAATAAGAATATAGTTCAGTATAAGAAATGGAGAGTGAAGTCAATATGAAGAAAAATAGTTTATGTAGTAAACATTTGGCAACCCAAAGAGTTCTCCCGAATTTATTCCTTCGTTATATAACACTCACAAAAGCATGTGATGAGAAATACCGAATAGGAAAAAAAAAAACCAAAATCAATTCTTGTTATTGAAAATGCAAATTTCTTTGAGAATTTTTTTTTTCTTTTTAAGATTAGGAGAGGTGAATGAGTGGAAGGATAAGACATTTTCTAGTTAGGAACCAAGAAGCACTGAACATGGGGGATTTACTTAACAAGAAAAGTCACATTATTGAGATTAGACATCTCTTTCTCAAGGTGCTCCTGGGAGATAATGGCTCTCGTACCTATAACTCAGTGGCGGCACTGGTTGTGTCTGGTAACATAAAAATGAATCTGTGGACAGAAGTTAACACCTTCATTTCTACACAGCGCAGGATTTTAGGTGTAATCCTAGAATATTGCTGTTAGTCCTAATATAGTCTTTTATGGTTTGACTATATTTTCTTAAAATGTGGTACATTTCAAGACAATTGAAAAAGAAAAGGTACTAAATATTTCCATGCAGGAGTAAACTAGAATATCAGTCTCATTAATGAACACAGAGGCCAAAGAAAATTATAGTCTAATATGAAATGAGCGCAGGACTAACTCTTCACTTGTTTAGTGAGTGTGGCATCAATCCTCTTCTTTCATTTAAGAAAACAGATTTCGAGACAGTTGTGCTGACACACGTCTATAATCCCAGAATTCAAGAGACTGGTGCATGAGGGTTTACAAGTTCAAGGACAGCCTCTCCACATCTCAAGAGCATGTTTCAAAAGTTATTTTTAAGTAAAGAAGCAAGTTTTGTTGTTGCTGTTGTTGTTGCTTTTCCAGACAGAGTTTCTCTGCGTAACCCTGGCTGTCCTGGAACTCTCTCTGTAGAACAGGCTGGCCTTGAACTCAAACATCCACCTACCTCTGTTTCCTGAGTGCTGGGATTAAATGCATGCACCACCAATGCTCAGCAAGAAGAAAATTATTATAAATAAATTTTGATTGTAGTGTATACGCTTATCCAAGAGAAAATGACAGCAAAGGAAAGCTAATATTCAGTAAATACATGTTGATAACACTCATATCTTCTTTGAACAGATCAAGAGCTCATTGGCATAGCATCTAGCCTTTCCCTACACCCTTGATTCTTATGATTCTGCCTCTCTTTAGGACTCTCCTTTGTATTTTCATTATGTAACTGCTATGCCCAAATTCTAACCTCATTATTTTGACCTCAGCTTGGACAAGAGTAAGAGCTGTAAGCTCTTTTTGTCCTTGACTGTAGGACCCGAGTTCCTGTGATGACCCAATATGGCACTTATCCTAGGTTCTATAGCACACTTTCCATGATCTCATTTTGAAAAATAAAACATATTTGGTGTGTGTGTGTGTGTGTGTGTGTGTGTGTGTGTGTACCCTCCTATGTGCAGGTGCATGTATATGCATGCACAGAGGCCAGAGGGTAATATTAAGTATCTTTCTCAATTGCTCTCCACCTTATTTTTTGAGACAGGGTCTCTGACTGATCCTGGAGCTTACCAATTTGTCTGTCCTAGCCCTAAGCTAGCTGTGGATTCTCCTGTTTCCACCCCAATCCCTGCGTCATTGCTGTGCACCACTGTGGAGGATGTACTTTTTTACATAGGTGCTGGAGATCCAAACTCAGGTCCTCAGGTTCATACATCAAGCACTTACTGAGTAATCTCTCCAATGTCCTGATGGCTTTCCCTTCTTGAATGTCAATTTTTATTCCCCTTACTCCAAAACATCTTTTGGTATTTCTCCAGCCACTATGATTGCATCTCCAGAATCCCAGCCCTGTAGATGCTGTATCTATGAGAATTTTACCTTGCCTTTGGTATATAGCACATGGTTTTACAGGCGGTTACATGTGTTTTCCATCTCAGCTTTTCTGCTAGAATGATGATTACCACAAATAAAAATTGTGAGTCCCTATTATGTCAAAGAGTACTTAAAATTTTTGCATGAAACCTGTAAAGAACTTATTACTCTCATTGTACAAACCAGATAATGAGGCATAAATGTTAAATTGATTTTCTGGGTCTGTATAAATACCACATACCATTGGGATCCTACATATTCAGAAGGCAAAGATCATTGCTGAAATTCTTGTGTGTGTAATATATATATATATATATATATATATATATAAAATCTTGGTCACTCTTATGCTCTTATGGCACTATATGTTGCACTATATGCAAACACTGTGTTCTGATAGATTGCATTTAAACACTGAATTTTAAAATTGTCCAGGTTATTGAAAGTTATGGTTTCGTGATATCAACTGAAACTAATATTTAATTCAGTTTAACAGGACACAGGGTAAGTTAACACTAAACCAATGCAGCCAGTGAATATAAAGATGCTATTCCCAAGAAGGAAGCCAAATGCTTGCATTTGATGACTGATCAGATGCATATGCTTTAGAAATAAGCTGTGAATTTTGATGAAGATAATGCCTCCTTCTCAAACGCCAAAGAATTGGTGATACAAGACATTACATTAAGGACCATACAAAACTATGAAGACATGTTTTTCAGACATCAAAAGTATTCAAGTACATTTAAAAACAAGAAGTTAACAAATATGGCCATGAATAGGAACAATAATAAAAATATGTAGCAACTAACTATATATGAAATGTGCACATATAAGAGACATCAGCCAAGGACAACTGGTTGACTTGTCCCAGCACATGTGGACTATGCATCAGTCTTGGTTTTTAAAGTAGTTGGCTGAACACTATTAAACAAATGTCTCTTTAGTACTTCAGCATGTGTCAAGTCCAGTCTCCATGGCTGCCACATCCTTGGAATTATCAGACCCTGTGGCTCCTTGGCTGAGACTATGGTGATTTACTCAGCAGATGAGTTCTGATCGCCTTCTCTGTGGTATGCACCACATTAGCAAAAGCCAAATCAGACACTAACCTTCCCAGAGCATGCACAAGCTAGCTGACTCTTCACCAAGATGTGCTTCGTTTAATCCTAGAAATGATTGCACCATGAAAGAATAAGGTAGTCTATATGCTAGTGGGGCTGTCTTCAGAAGCAGGCCTTGAGGCAAGACTCTGTTGTTTGTATTTGATATTGCAAGTGTTACAGAATGAATATGCCCCTAACAATATATGTGTGTTGAAATCTAATTCCCACTGTCTAGGAATTGGAGGTGGGGACCTTGCGTGGTACAACTTTGGCTCTTTTCATTACAACAAATGCAGTATAAGAAAGAAGGGTTAGTTGTGACTCTCAGTTTGAGATGACAGTCCATCATGGTGAGCAAGACGTGGTGGCAGGGGAATGATACAGCTAATCGTGTTGCCTCCACCATCAGGAAGCTAAGAAGACAATAAAGACTGGTGGTTATCAGTTTTCCTCCTTTCTAGTCCTGGTCCCTAGCATTCACAATGTTGCCACCCATATTCAGAGTAGGTCTCCTTTCTTCTGCTAAGCCTTTCCAAAAATGTCCTCACAGATGTAAGCAAATGTGTGCTCCCATGCTGCGTCTAAACCCACTGAAGTTGACAACCAAGAATAATCATCACAGGATGTGAGGGTAGAGGCTTCACAATGGGATTAATGAATCTATAAATGGAAGCCCAAAGATATGCTAACCCCTTTTCTCCTATGTGAGGAGATAAGGGGAAAAAAGGCTATCTATGCAGGGACACTGATCATATCATGACCACGTATCTTGACATTAGATATTCAACCTCTAGAACCATGAAAAACTATTTTGAGCTACTTAGTCTGTGATAATTTATTGTAGTAGCCTAGCCAAGACAGCAGGTAACTCACATGACTAGCTGAAAGTCAATCACAGGCTTACTAATAAACCAGTTTTTTTTAAAAAAAGATAAATTGGGTAAAGTATTTCTGTTATCTAAAACAAAAAATATATAATTTTCCTGCATATGTGATATGTTATTTGTATAGTTTACCATACACAAGCAGTAAGTAAAAAAGTTATATAGGGGAAAAAAGTCCACCAGTGAAAGGTGTATCATTACATTAGGTACCACTTTGGGTCACTACTGTAGAACCTCCTGGGGGATTCAGAATTATTCTAGTCAATGAATTCACCCATGCCCACTGGTTCTTAGTGGGAAGTTGCCTCTGCAGCACATCAGTTCTGTAGTCCTGCTAAAAGTTTTGAGTGGTGCTATTTAGGAACTCCTCTGAGACAGGGGTCCGGGAGGAAGTGAGAGGCAGTATCTACTGCCATCTTTTATCCTGACAAAAGGTTAAGATTGGTAATCATCAGCACAAAGTGTAGTGTTGTTACTCAGCAAACATTAAGTGTGCTAATATCTCAGAAAGGGTAGTGCAATATAGAAAGTCAGTCTTTCTCTGTTCTGTATTATTTATCAATAGATCCCAATATGACAAATTGTCTACCT
The DNA here is from genome assembly GCA_902168405.1 of Peromyscus aztecus. Taxonomy (NCBI): domain Eukaryota; kingdom Metazoa; phylum Chordata; class Mammalia; order Rodentia; family Cricetidae; genus Peromyscus; species Peromyscus aztecus. The sequence goes on along the minus strand of CABHPQ010161365.1, from coordinate 10,177 downwards.
TCCAGAAATTTATAGTCTAATTTTATGGGACAATTCACAAACAAAATGACATTTCACAACTATATACGGTAATTCACAATATAGTTTTCAATTTTTACTTGTAGGCCACAAAATTTATGTTTTTATAATTTATGTATAGCAATGCTTTAAAAATAATGAATTATTTGATAACTTATAGTGGTTTGAGGATTCTCAGAAGCCCATCAGAATATGTTCTGTGCAAACATGTCCAAGTTTGTGAGAACTTTGGCATTAAGGAAGCCCCACAACAAGTTTTTCTGTTTATTTAGACAAGGCTTGAATTCATAGAGACCCACCAACCTGTCTTGCATGCTGAGATTAAAGGCATGTCTGTAAACTACACCTGTCTGAATACAGCAATTTTAAAGCAATCCAGAAGACAAGGAAGTATTGGTACAGAACTTATATTTAACAATATGATTTATATAATTTTATTAAAATAATTTTAAATTAGTTGACATAGTGAGGCCTTGAAATAAGCTCCAATGAACAAATCTTTCCAATGAAGCACAATCATGTCTTCAGGAAACACAAATAGCCTGAAGCAAATGGTTAAGCAATATTTGCTGGGTCTCAATATTGCCTAGCTCAGGGTAGGGGCAAGGGGCTCTCATTGCATGAACCGAACACTGAATGGGAGAAAGTCATTGGATGCCTAAAAGGTGGAGAAGTGGGGTGTGTCAGCAAAGTCAAACACATAAACACATCTCTGTAGGGCTCTGTCACGTGCAGGAAGGATGGGTTTCTGGAACCTCTTATCTATACTTATTTCAGACCAAGGATCAGGTTATCAGTAAGATATCAGCTGTTAAAGTGTGGGATTTATGGCAGCCCTTTGGCCAGGATAGACTGGGTGGGATTAATGTGTTATAGTCACAGAGTTATATGGAGCAATGAAAAGGTAAGAGAAAGAAAAATAAACTAAATGAAGAGAAGCCAGATATATCTACTACAAATGATCAAGCCTCTTGCAAAATTTTCAATTCATGCATTTTGAATTTTGATCAAAATTATTTTGCTCTTACTTGTAGCTGTTGCAATGATATTTTTCTTATAAAATTTGTAAAACAAAATTTAATTGTCTTTTTTCAGTCATTTTCTATTCTTTTCTCTCTTCTGTTTGCTTTTTGGTAACTTACTCCTGGGGAATATTTTTTTGCTTTTTATCTCTTCCTTTCCAGCCACCTGTAAAGGTCATAATCTGCTCCTACAATCTTCCTAAGTTCCTGAAGTGGCATCTTGCGTATTCTTTGCATGTACTGCATCTCTCATTTACTTGCAATTAATAATACTTCTGAAGCATGACTGTCATTCATTCCCACTTTCAGATACTAAAAATTCCATATTCCCTATCATATAGGTGTCACATGCATTGGTCTCAACCTAATGGCAGCTTATGCCTACAACCAGGTCTCTCCCTCTCCCCTACCCCAGACACACACTCACATACCTTATTTACTTATGCAAAAACTCATGCTGGTTTTACTGTACCCAAACACAAAGCCATGTTATTATGGATCTCAGTATGGTTTCTTTTCTTTTTCTTATGTGTGTATGTGCATGTAATCTATACATGTTCATGTTTGTGTATGTGCACATACAACTGGGAGTGCATGTGTACATGTGTGTATGTGCGTTGTGGAGGCCAGAAGTAAACATTAGGTATCATTGTCTATTGCACTCCTCTTTATTGGTTTTGAGACAGGCTATCTTACTGAATTTGAGGCTCACTAAATACCTAGACTGGCTAACCAGTGAACTCCAAGAATCTGCCTGTCTATGACCTGAACCCCTCCTCCGTTGCTAAGGATATAGATGTGCATGACTGTGCTCAGATTAGTGCTGGTAATCTATATTCAAGTTCCTAGACGTGCAGAGTACACACCTACTTAGTCATTTGCCCAGTCCTTTGCTATGATTCCTTAACTCCAAATTCTTTGAAAATGTCATGAATGCATGTTTCATATTCATGGTCACCAAATGTTTGCCACAATACCCCAGTATGAGATCTGAATGACTACGGAGGTCAAATGAAAATGGTTGCCTCAAGGACTACATTGGGAAGGATCATGTGGCAAGCACGGATGAGAGAGAAGGAAGACGATGATTGATCATTGCTTGTCATGGACAATGAATAGAAGACAACTGTCATGTCTATTCTTGGAAATTTTTGTCTCTTCTTACATTTTCAACACATCATGGCTAAATGAAGTTCTTTGGGAAGATAGAAGAGAGACTCCAGTAAAAATCTCCAGGAATCTGCTCTTCTTTTAGCAATGAGACCCTCTGCCTGCAGATCCCGGAGACTGTTAGTGGGAGCTGAAAATACCTGCATTAACACTACTTGCAATTTGTTCCCAAAAATTCTTACCCCAAAGGACCATGTTTTAAACCAGTAAATTGTTCAGTTTTTTACATTGGAACAACTCCTATAATCCAACCCATCTGAGCAAATATCTTGCCTTTCTATCAGAAGAGTAGATTTTTTTCACCTGACATAAAACTCACTTATCAAGATTTGGTTTACTTATCAAGAGATTTTTTTCAAGGCCTCACCTCCTTGAATTCAGAAACACAAAATAATCATGTAATAAATAGATCAATACATTGCATGCTGTATGATATACCTAAAGCTAAGATGCCAAGCTCTCTCCTCACATTTGCTTCCTTAAGACCCTAATAAGACACATTGGATAATGTCTGTCTTTAGTCAAGTAGCTAAATGAAGTTACCATTTTTTCACAGCATATTTCATGATTTTCTTTGACTATCTAACACGTTAGACTCATAGGATAACACATTTGAACACATTCATGAGACTTGGAGAGCTGCAAAACATTAAGCCATGTCATCCTGATTCTTAAGCAGTTCAGCAATAGATATTTGAGAAGAGATTAACCAACACCCAGTGCGTTGTAAAATAACATGACATTTTAACCTTTCCATGAGCCAAGCAAGAATAGATCATTAGGCTCAGACACTGTCTGCAGGTCAAGGACACCAGGCTAGTTGGTTATACAACAGAATCATGTACGTGTTTCCAAATAATGATGAGCACAACAACTGTGTGGGGGCAGGGCTTGTTTGAAAACACTGAAAATGACCGGCATGGTTCAAGCTCTGTGACAGGGCTGAAAAAATGCTGCTTCGCATGATGTCTGGAGGATTGATTTTAAGGCAGGAGCATCTTCGGCCACACCCTTAAAGCCTACAAGAATATCTAAATCGCTTCCATCGCTGATTCATCTCCTCACTTGTCTTTCACCAACTTCTTTTCAGCTGTTTTCATATTCACTTGAATATACTTTATTTTTGGAAAATGTTGAAAAATATTGGAAAGAGGAAAGGGTGTGATGAGAGAGACAGAGAACAGAGCAACAGAAGGAGAATCATTCCCTGTTGCTTTTTTGTTTTGTGTTTTATGAGTAATTATCTATTTTCATAACTTACCTTGATTTTTTGCTTTATTATTGAAATTTTGTTTTAACTAGGCTTAGAAGACACTTCCTTTAAACCATAACATTTCTAACAATATTAATTTATTGGTAATACATGAAACAATATATATATATATATATATATTATAAATTATAATTACTGTGTAGCACACATAACGATCCTTGAAGAAAATGTAGTAGTTTTGACAAATATTAATTCGGTTTTAGAGGAGACTTTCTACTGACTGCTCATTATATGGATGTATTCAGAAATAGCTTTCCCTTTCCTGTAAGAAACCTTTGGGTTTTCATAAGAAATGATGATGAATAGATATTCCCCTGCCTCCCCCAGCCGAGGCATACAGTGAGCTCGAAAAAGAATAAGGAGCAGAGATGAAGTGGGAAGGCATTTCAGGCTACTGAACAACAAACTTTCCTTTTTGACTGTTTGCCTCAGGCCATCACTGTGAGGCCTGTTCTTACCCAGCTCTTAAAAGCTGTTCTTCTGGACAAATGATAAGAAATAGTGAAATAACTCCAGGAATATTGTGATCAACACACAGATGCACACACACACGTACACACCCATGCACGCAGGCATGCACCAGCAAAAGCCTATGCTTTATACTATTCAAAAAAGAAAATATTTACACATCAAAGATAGTACCTTTCTTGCAAAGTAGCACATTTCCCCAAATTCCTTTTTCCCTCATCCCTTTGGATGAGATTTGTATTGTCAAGTTCATTGGACAGCAGCTATCCCAGGAGCATGCCCCATTTTCTTCATTCAGGGGGAATTGTACCAATCAAACTTGCAATATGCTTTTTGCATTATAGCTGGATTTGGTGATTGCTATTAAAAATATATACTTTCTAGCGTTTATAATACATAAGCTAGATAAATTGTTAATGCTTTAGAACTCCCTAGGCCACATGAATGATAGAAATTTCTGTGTTATCCCTGACAAAGTTGAGGACCCAGGAAAAGAGTTTTAATCCTCTTTTTTCTACTTTGCCTGTCAGACAAGAGCAGGCACTTGCTAAAGAGCAGGCACAGAACCAAAGGCTTAATTTTCAAAGCCAAGGAATAGAATTCGGCCACATATTTTTAATGTATTTAAAATGTTAAATAACTAAATACACTGACCCAGGCAAGGCATTTGTTGTCCTTAGGCAAAGAATAAAGGTTTTTACAGACTGGACTAAGGCCAGATGGAATTTCCATTTGTTTCCCTTGTTGCTGTCCAAAATGCCAACATTTGGTAAAATTTTAATCCTTCATCAAAAATAAATCAGCACTTCTTATGCAAGAAGGGACAATGATAAATATAACTTGAACACATCTTTTAATTGTCCCCTAAGCATTGTCACCCATATCTAATGTCTTCACTTCAGCCTTGTGTCTTGGATTGTGCTCAACCATATGCACTTTTCTTCTAACACTAATCAGGATGTGCCTATTGGAAGTGAAAAATGTGAGCAATTATTTAGATTGTCTGGAAACGATCAAAACAAAATCGTCTGTGAACATCACAGTGCAGAAAGATATTTTAGAAATGAGAACACTCTGGAACATTTCCAGCTTCTTCTTTTGCTTTTGCAAATGCTTTCATGTGTTTTTTTTTAATTTTTTCATGGGTGGTAGTTTTCCATGTTTGGCTGTGGGTCTTTCAAACATTATCATGAGTGTGTTTTTCTTTACAAAGATAACAAGGTAATTGGTGCCAGTAAACCCCTGCTTTCTGAGGAGAGGAGGCTTCCACAAGAACCCAAGGATACCATCCATAGCTCTTCAGAGAAATTACTCAGCTGGTCATAGTGCTTGCCACACAGGCTGATGACATGGGTTTGATCTATTGAATTCATGTCCAGGTGTAAGGAGAGGAGAGTCCACAGTTGCCATCTCCTCCACATATGCTCTAGCACGTGTACACATTGTCTTGGCTAGTCTTATGTCAACTTGACACAAGCTAGAGTCACCTGCAGGGAACCTCAATTGACAAAATGCCTCCATAAGATCCAGATGTAGGGTATTTCTTAGTTCATGATTGAGCGGGGAGGGCCCAGCTCACGGTGGGTGGTACCATCCCTGAGCTGATGGTCCTGGGCTGAGCGAGTCATGATGAGCAAGGCAGTAAATAGCACCCTTCCATGGCCTCTGCATCAGCTCCTGCTTCCAGATTCCTGCCCTGTTTGAGTTCCTGTCCTGACTTTCCAGTGATGGATTGTCAACTGGAAGTGTAAGTTGAAATAAACCCTTTCCTCCCCAAGTTGGTTTGGTTATGGTGTTCCATCTTAGCAATAATAACCCTAACTAGGACATGCACAAACACACACACAAAAAATTATTATTATTATTATTTTAAAAGCAAAAAGTATCACACAAAGGGATTTAGTTTTGCTTTTTAGTATAGATGAATGCCTCCCACTGTGTAATGAATGTATAAAGACAAAAATTTCCACTTCTCTGTTTCACCCTAAATTCCCTGCCCTGTAGCGCACTCCTACAGAAGTGAGTGGTCCTTTATTGTTCTAGTCAGTTTATTGTTCATTTCCTAGTCCCTTGCTTTATAGCAGGAACTACAGGTCAACACCCCCTAAAATGTACTAGAAGTGTGGTTTGGGGTTCTGTCATAAACCAGATGAGTCTAAACTGCATTTCAATAGGACTTCCAGAAATTTGTAAGGGTAACTCCCCTGAGGAGCTCAGAGTTGGAGCTCCACAAGGTATGTCTCTTGCTGGGTAGTCTCTAGTTGAAATATACTCTGCCAAGAGGTGTGTAACAGACTCACTTACACGTCTGTCATTCAGAGTGTGGTGACAACTTACTGTTCCTCAGTCTGCTGTGCTTCAAGAACCCAGGAATGTCCATGCCATGTTGATTGAGGCCACCTTTCACCCTATGTGAGCTCTTGTGCAATAATGGGAATTTGGGACGCATTTAAGACTCCTTATGTATGTGCTCACATGTGTACACATGTGTGCAGGCCAGAGACCAAATTCAGTTGTCACTATTCACTTAGTTTTGGGAGGCAGGAACTCTCTCTAACCCGAAGCTTGCCCATTACACTAGGCTGGCTCACCCATGGGTCCTGGGAAACACCCGTCTCCACACCCACAATGCTGTAATTACAAGTGCGGACTGCTATGCCTGGTTTGTTTGCTTGGTTTCTTGCTTGCTTGCTTGCTTGCTTGTTTTTACATGGATTCTGAGGAACAAGCTTAGATTCTCATACTTGCAAGGTAAGTGCTTTACCAACTGAGCCCTCTTCCCAGCCCTAGCAGAGGCTTTTAAAGTGGCTTCATAAATCATACTATATAATTGACCCTGTCTACATACAAGAGATGTCTTATTTACATCAGCTTTCCTCGTACAGAAAACCAATCAATCATGATTGACAATCAACTCTCTTACACTGTGGTCCAAACTTCACAACACCTTACAGGGGAATCTCTCTTTCAAAGACTGCATAATTGTTAGTCAGGATTTCTCTATGCTTCACCAGTTTCGAAATTCTAAATAAAATCATATTCTGGGTTATTAGAGCAAATATAACTTAAGTGCTAAGAATATAACTGGTTCCTTTTATGTGAAAACTATAAAAAGTCATTAACTATTAGAACTTTGAAGATAATTCTACCAAGAGGAAGTTTTTTCACTTCATTCAAGCTGAACAAATATACATATTAATGAGCTTCCTCACTCAACACCTGTATTGTTCCTGAGAATGTTTATTCTATCTATCTATCTATCTATCTATCTATCTATCTATCTATCTATCTACCTATTATCTATCTATCATCTAACTATTTTTCATCTATCTATCATCTATCATCTATCTATCATCTAACTATCTATCTATCTATCATGTAACTATCTATCTATCTCTCATGAAATGGTTCGATGACTCCTTCTTGACATTGACAATGAGATGGTTAAGGGGAGGATGATTCTGAGTAGCAGAGGGGCCACCACAGTGGGATTCTGTAGTGGATTCAACTCTAAACACCACAAATAAAGGTAGGAATTTAAAGCCAAGAAACAAGATGAGGGTCAATCGATGAAAAAATATGAAGAGATAACATAAGAGTAAAGTGGAGGTGTTTAGCTACTCCCACCTTGCAAACAAGGGGAATGTTTGCTGGATGGAGACCATTGGGGCCTCTCATTACCTTGAACATGGTGAAGAACATGGAATCAGACCACAGGGATGGTCAGGTACTAAAGGAGGTTAAACTGGTTTGCCAACGTTTCTGCTGAAATTGGACTTTGTAGAGAGAAACACAAATGTGAAAAGATGGAGAAAGAGTTCATGGAAATCTGAGTTTGGTCAGGAGACAACATTAGGCATTTCCCTTCCTCCCATCTCTCTCATGGTCTCTCTTCCTATAGTCCCTAACAAATGATAAACTAGTACGAGAGCCTTCGGATTATTCTCGCTGACTCCAACTGTCATCCTTTTTCACTTACCATACTTTCCTAAAGAGGCACGCGTGATCATGTCACATCCTATCCATCTTTCTCCAGTGGCCCTACAGCATCTGCTGCATGGAGCACACACAGAATGACGCATGAGGGTTTGTATGGTCAGGAAACAGCTTCAACTGCCTTTTGCAAAGTCAGACGCCACCTTTTTTATCTTGCCAATATAAATTCCTGAAATAAACCGCTTTGTAGTCTCTCTTATGTCTTGTTTCCATAGTCTAGACTAGTCACTGTCTTCTGACTTCAAGTACTGCTCATCCATGATGCCTCATTCCTCGCTTTGCTATCCCTAGATTCAGTCCCATTATACTTCAGGCAAATTCAATTTATCTTCTGCATTTCTATTGCAACCGATAGATACATCTGTCACAATATACATTCTGTGTAACTGACAAAGAATTAGACTTAAAACGCCACGAAGGCAAAGAAAATCACTGTTCACTTTTAAACTCCAGCTTCCTAAAAAGGCCCCAGTACAAATATGCACTTGGTTATTTTAGATTCAATGATATGTACTCATATCAGAATTAAGCAGGAGAAAAGCAATATGTTTTCAGAAACTCAGGAATGGAGTTGAAATTCTAGGTTTGTATTTAAGATCTATATTCAACAAGTATACATTTTATCTAGAGAGAACTCTATAATGGGTGCTAAGGAAGCCATATAAATTCATTCAGTGCATATCTGTTTAGCATTGACTCCATGTTACCATTTTTCTAAACATTTCAGAAACATCACTGAAAATTTTAATCCCTGACATAAATTGACTACATGACCTAAGCCCTCACTAATCATCTTCTTTCCTACTGTGTCTTAATTAATCAGAACTACAGTTAAGAGCACAGGAGAAGACTCCTTCGACCCATTGATTTCTCCATAGTTGATGGAATGCTTCTCAGACTCTGTGTTTCTGAGAGCAGAGTTTAATTCATGGGGTTGGAGGAAGAACTAACAGTAATACTTTCAAAGAAGCCTGGGTATCTCGAAGCAGGGGTAATTAAGCATGGAGAAAGAAGCATACTGCAAGTCTTTCTGTATCTTGCTATAGCAGCTGTCTAAACATGGAGTTTGGTTCTAAGTTTGCCTAATTGATGAAAAAACAAGGATCCCAGGATAGTAGCAAAAGCACTTTGAAGGCACAAATCCTTGTTTATGCTCCATAGGATATTTTATTAGATTCTTTTGTGTTTCTCACAACACTTAAGAGAGTGTTTCACGCAGAGGTTAAATATATATAGACTCAGTGAATTGATGAATGAATTGCTTTTATTTTACAAGATAATTGGAAGTGTAAGTTCACTTGTCTATCTTATTAGCCATGAAAGAAATTATAGGCTTTCTTGAAATGCTATTGTTAAACTTGAGTTCCACCAGCTTATATAAGATTTTTTTAAATTCAAGGAAAGTAGACTTCACATAAACTACCTTTTAACTAAGTAGGATGGCTACCATTTAAGCACTATGGGTCTGTTTTTTTATGTGTATTTTATTAATCATTCTAAACACATTTGTTTCATTCCACAGAAACGAGCAGCTCACCTTCCACCTTTGAGAAATTACTGTTAATCATTCTTGAATGATTCCATTTAAAGCATTCCCCTGTGGTTTTACAATCCCTTCTGCCCGCTAATCTGGGAAGAGCGATGTACAAAAAGGAAATACAGAGAAGCAAATAGCTGTTCTTGTGAATCATCATTATAAGCCTCGTCAGCAACAGCAGAGTTTCTCAACTGTTCTTTAAGAGTCTGATAAATCTGTAAACAGAGAATCCACAACAGTGAGCTTGAAATCCATCCAAGTGATGATAAATGCATGATATGGGATAGAAGATGCTTTTATATCCATGATTCATGCTTTATTCTTGCATCCTACCCATCCTGACTGATAGAACAACATGATTAAAACTTGATAATGACAAAAGAATGATAGGCAATATGCTAGACAAGAAATGGGAAGTGAATAAGCATATAATTTCTTAGGACCTATATACGGCTTTCTGGTTAGTCAAATTTACTCAGCTAATTAAAGATCTCATATCTTGTGAGTAAATGCATCGATGAATACTGTTAAGTACTGTATTTGATATAGACTCCAATCACATTTCTGAGTATTTCTTAGATATCTGGATGCTTGGGATTCTATAAGTAAAATAGTCAGGTATTTTATCACAGTTCATCATTATCCTGTTGGTGCATCATTCTTTGCACATAATATCTGTCTGTGTATATTGGG
>CABHPQ010161364.1:0-11619 GCA_902168405.1 Peromyscus aztecus | reverse complement strand
GTCTATTGTGGGGGTATCTTTGTGGATTTCTGTGGGCCTCTCTAGCACTTTGCTTCTTCCTATTCTCATGTGGTCTTCATTTATCATGGTCTCCTATTCCTTGTTCTCCCTCTCTGTTCTTGATCCAGCTGGGGTCTCCCGCTCCCCCAAGCTCTCTTTCCCTCGACCCTCGCCCTTCATTTCCCCCACTTATGTCCAGGCTGTTCATGAAGATCTCATCCATTTCTTCGTCATTGGGCGATCCCCGTGTCTTTCTTGGGGAAAAAAAAAATTGTATTTTAAAAATCATCTGAAAACATCAAAAATGTGACTTTTTTTCTTGTAATGCTGAATGTCTGGTATTTACCATGCCCCTTATTTCCTGCAGTGATCATTTTAGTTCTATTTTATGATTTGAGCATGCAAAAGCAGGGTTACACTTAACACTGACATTTTCACTTACCAGTACCGCCCACTTTCAAATCATCACAGCTTGTTCTGCATTTCTCTTGCATTCAGCATTGTATACAAAAAAAAGGGTCAATAAAGATATCCTGAGGCTAAACCCAGAATGTAAAATCATTTTCATAAACATCCAAATTTCAGGAATATACTCACATCTTAGAACTATTTTAAAATTCCACATATTGGTATACTTTAGACTAATGTAAAGGATGAAATATTTGAGATTAAAAAGAGTTCTAGGAATTTTAGGAAACAATTTAGAATGTATGGGAAATGCAGGAGGGTATATAGAAACAGCAGGGAAAATGGGAATGTTCAAAAAGAAATACATAGAAATGATATGTTAAATAAATGATCAATCAGGGCTAGCATAGATGGTTTAGCTCAAATTCAGAGGCTCAGCATCCAATTCAAGTTGTTCAACCTAGGATTCCATGAATATATCATCAACAAGATTGAGATGTGAAATAGCTTGAAGATTCCTCAAAAAAGGTTAAAATTAGAGCTTCTATGAGCTGGGGAGATAGCTTAGATTGGTGAAGTACTTGGCGGGACTGGAGGATCCCTTGGGCTTGCTGGTCAACCGCTCTAGCCAAATCAGGGAATGAAAGACTTTGTCTTAAAAATGAAAAATTGAGAGCTGTTGAGAAAGACATCCAACAGTGGCTGCTGATTTTCACAAGTATGCATGCAGATGGATATGCATACTTGCACCCTTGCATGCACATGGTATGCACACTTGCGCATGTATTCACCCTCCCACACAAATTGAGTTTGCATATGTTCCAGACATACACTCCTTTGTATATACCCCAGTGAATCATAGACAGCTTCAGATAGAGAAACTTGAATTTCCATGTATATCTTGACACTTTTCCCAATAGTCAAGTTAAGAAACAGCCCAGATGGTCTTCAACACATGAATGGGTAAATAAAATATGATATATTCACAGTGGGGTTTTACTCATCCATAAAGAAGACTGAAATTATATCATTTGAAAGAAAATGGATTGAACCTAACATAATCATATTAACTGAAATAGCGACTTTCATAAAAAATCAAGCATCACATTTTTCTGTCACCTGGGAGCTAGTTAAAAGAAAAAGAGCATGAAGTAGAAGGGGAGGCCATGTATGTGGAAAGGAACTAGAAGTGTGGGAAAGGGTAAAAAGAGAAGAGTGGGGTAAGTGTGATCTAAGTATGCATGCATGGAAGTTTCCTAATAAAACCCTTTACTTTTTATAGCTAATGTATGTTGGTGAGATGATTGTAAACTTAATAGTTTTCATAGATTCATGACACTTATATTCTACATTCCTTTTCTTATGTCTCCCTTGGAGGGTTTGTTCAGTGAAGCCAACATAGGTGTTGTAGGCTGCAACTGACAGGAAATCTTCTAAAGAAACCACAGTGGCTATCATAATATATAGAATCAGGAAAGGGTGAGTGAAATTGAAGTTAGAACTAATCATGAAAATTACAATGTGATTTAAAAATCCAACACACAAAAATAAATATCAATATCATCAAGAGTTGCACTTGGCTTTGTGGTCAATGTTTACTTTGTTTAAAACAAAGGAAGCACTATGGGATTTGAGTTTCAGTTCTGAGTATGGAGTCATAATCACCTCTTAGAAGCAGCAAGTTAGGAAGTGGAAATGAAGGAGGCAGTTTGTAACTTTTGATCTATAACCACAGTTCTTTAAGGAGTAAATGAAGGTAGATTGTTATGTAATTTTACAGACGAGATCAAGGGAAGGTTTAAACACTATGTTCATAATTATAGACTGTAAAGGAAGATTTGAGATATGGAAGATGGAAAAACACCATTTTATGGCAATAAACCAATAAATAATGCCTAAAGTTAATCCATATAAGAAATAGAAGCAAAGCACCTCCAAACATGAAGACTGCTGGGATTGAAGATGGGCTACTACAATTCATAATAAGTGCTCTTTTTATCTGGCACTGAGTAAGTTTCAAAAAAACGCTATATTGCTACAACTAACACAAACACCGATAGTCTTTAATTTTTTTTAATCTGTGAGCCTATGTAAAACTTCGTACATTCAGTTTATTTCATTCTCTAAACACCACTACATGTCTTCTTTAAAGCATGATTTTTGTTGGCCACCCAACATGCCAGCAACACTCCCATGTTTTTTGGCAAATCTTGTAATGTGTGGGGGAAAGAGCCCAAGTGATCTCCCACCTTTTACAAATGTTGTATTTGATCAAAGATGGATGCCTAGTTTCTAAGCTCATGCCCACTGCCCTGCACCCCTTTTCTTCAACTATCTAATTATTGACTACTCTCCATTTAAACTCTGGATTCGGTCACTTACATTTTTTTTATTCTCCTCTCAAACTTAGGTAGTTATTATCCATATCCTTAACTTGAACCACTTCCCTATCTCAGCTGCTTTTAAAATGCCACTTCTGTTTTGTGCCAGCTTTCTCCTCAGTTGACACATCATCCTTTGGTCTCTTAGTCATCGATGACGTGTGTATTTCCTTCTCTCAGTGCCTGACCTACATATAAGCATGGCCATGTGCCATCAGCCACTTAAACTTAGCTTTCCAAAAACTGAATTTATTTTTCCCTGCTCACACTCAGATATGCTTCCTCATGTCCTAAGATAACCTGGTACTTTTCATAGAGAAGGGACTTGGAAATTTAATGTTTGTTAAGTTTCAACCTGCTGTGTCCTAAATGTAGACTTCGGATTCAGGAGATCTGGCTAGAGGTTACAAATACATATTTCTAATTTGTTTCCTAATTGCTAGTGGTGTTTGATGATGTCTTAACAATCGATCCAGTACTGTGGAGATAGATCATTAAGTAATAACTCCTACTCTACAAGCATGAAGACCCGAGTTTGAATCCCTACCTCTGACATAACAATCCAAGCATGTGCTGTAATCCCAGCCTTAGGAGAAAGAAACAGGTAGTACAGAGGGCTCACTGACCAGCAAGACTAACTACAATGAGAAGTTTTCATTCAAAGAGAGACCTTGCCTAAAGGCTGTAACATGGAGAGCAATAGAGATAGACACTGGACATCCTGATACTCACAATAGTACATTTACACACACACACACACACACACACACACATACACACACCTATGTATGTGAACAGATTGTTTTCCAAATAAATCACTTCACAATTGTTAGATAACTAATTACTAGGCAAAGTGAATTATTAAAATAAGTAATATGTACTAAAAAAACAAACAACTCAACATGAGTAAGCTATAATAAATATCTCTGCTGACTCCCCATGGGAGATCTTGCCTTGGAGAAGGTGGGAATGGGAGATAGGTTGAGGGGGAAGGCTGGGGGGCTGGAGAAGGAAGAACAGGGGAATCTGTGGTTGATATGCAAAATGAATAGAAAATCTCTGAATAAAAAAAATGGGGAAAATAAATAAAAAATATCCATATAATGTTGGATCAATAAAATGTCATTCAACTGAATACCATCTTAAGTTAATAATCTGAAGTACAGAAAAAGTGACCTTTGAGAGAAAATGTAACTATATTCAACCAAGACAATAAAATTTTTATGCATAATGCTCTCTTGTAGCTAAGTGCCAATTTTCCATTCCGAAAATGGACAAAGAGCAGGTATTTTCCTTACACATGTAGGTTTTACAAATAGGCATTGATTTGCTCCACCAAGTAAAGTAATACTACTTTTTTTTCTGCATTTCACATGCCTGAGAAGCATGGCAAGCAATAAGACATGTAAAGTATCATATGCTTTAAGGTTACAGTTTTAATGTTTTGAGCAGTTGGGAACCAGTGCATTATGAAATGAAAGCAGAGATGACTAAAGAAAGAATGAAACCATGATTGGGCCAGCATTAATCACATATCTGTGGTTACATATTAGTGAGTGTAAGAGTCTTGGAAGCCAACCCTTTTTTTTTTGTTTGTTTGTTTGTTTTTTGTTTTTTGTTTTTTCTAATGTTGAATATTTTCAGGACTCACTGGACTGCAGACTATATTCCACAAAATTTTGTCTAAAATTAAAGGACACAATGAAACAGGAGAAAGACAATGTTAACAAGAACACAAAATCCAAGAGCCCCTCCACAGCATAAGTTCTCCATGGGCCCAACTTTTGATAACTGAGGCTTGCTGAGTTTCTGGCAGCTTAAATGGCAAGAGCCATCTCCTGGGGTTAGGTATGCATCTCTAGTAGGGAAGATTATCCCACAGAATTCCAAACCTTTTTTTTTTTTTTTTTTTTTTTTTTTTGCTCAAGGAAATTTCCAGAAATAAAGACAGATTCTAATCTAGCTACCTACATTATCTTGCATAGAGAAGTCACTGAAACTTCTATGCCCCAACAGCTTAGAGGAGGAAGAAGAACAAATCCCAAATCCTTTGAAGGAGACTACCAGAGAATATACAAGTTCGATGTCTTCATCAAAATTTAATGAATATTTTCCTCAACTATTAATCAGTTATACGCAATGGCAGTGAAGAGTTGACACATAAGATCAAAATGTTATATCATGTTGCTTCAGAAGGGTGGACGCTAGCATGCAGGTTTCTTGGCTTTAAACACTTCAAACAGGCGACTTCTCCTCCTCCTTCTCCTCCTCTTCCTCCTCCTTCTTTTTCTTCTTCTTTTCCTCCTCCTCCTTCTTTTTTTTTCCAATGAAAAATGGTATAGTTATTGAATGAAGAAATTTTTTGTGACAAAGTGGTATTTCAGCTTAGGGTAATAGTTGATAAAACTGAATCTTTGGATAAACTATAAAAGGATTTCCTTTTATATGTAGGAAAATAGTGAACGACTGTAGTTACTTGATACCTAAAATTTCTCAGTTAGTGATGCTTGCCATCAATCACCGATTGCAGGTTCAGTAACTGTGTGTACCCAATAAAGAGACATAGACCTTTCAGCCAGGACTCTGTCATCAGAAAAAGATAGAAAACATATCATTTGTGTTTTATTTAATGAAAGAATTATCTCAGTAACATTACCTATGTAAAAGCCTAAATTTTTTATATTGATTCTATCATCACTGCAGTGAAAATAATTTGCTGTTTTGGAACCACATATTGTAGCACATGCCATTAATCCAAGCACTTGAGAGGCAGAAGGAGGTAGATATCTGTGAGTTCAAAACAGGGCTGGTCAAACCAGTCCAGGACTGCAGTGATCCTGTCTTAATAGATATAGAGATAGATATAGATAGATAAATAGAGATAGATAGAGATAGATATTAAAAGATAAATATGGATTCATAGATATAGTATACAAACTATAGTATTTTTGAATGTCTGCATTAAGAACACTTGGATAATGCCTCCCAAAGTTTAATGTATGTATGAACCATAGAAGAACTATTCTTAAAGATATGGAATCGATACCTGTAATTCTTCTCTTACAATAGTTTCTCAAATATCTGTGTTCTTATGCTCCTATTTGGTGAGCTGAGTAGTTACCTTAGCAGAATTTTATATGTGCTTATGCAAAAATAAGACACTTGAGTGAAGACATCTCTAGGATTACACCCAATCATTAGCTTTTCCCAAAGCTTCTCCTCCCTAGGTCTTAGAAACAATCAATTTTTAGAATTAGTCCCTTAAATGAAATTGAATATCTGTTAAACTCTGCCTATAAAAATTCTGTAGAACTAGTCTACTGATATTCTCCTCCAGCAATCTTTGTCACTAAAGAAACTATGGTCTTCAAAGAATTGTCAAGTTTTTTGTCTCTAGATTCAAATTTTAACTAGGTTCAGAATTTAGTCAGAGGTTTAAGATACAGCTCTTTGTGTTAGGAAAAGTTACTAGACTCCTCTCTCAAATGTCAACCAAGAGTGTCTTGAGTTCTTCCAGAACTCAACTAGTAAAGCCTAGAGCCCACCCCACCTCATTTTATTCTGGCCTATCAAAAGCCTTTCAGGTGCCTGCCCTGAAAAACTTTCTCCCAGAGTTCGAGGAAGGTGCTACAAGCAGCAGGAATTCTAACCTTAGGAATATCAAATGAATCTACTTATCTGAGGGTATATCAATAAATCTATGCACACTATGCTCTTTCAGTCCATCACTTTATTGTTCTAAGTAGCTTCAACTCTGCCCCAGATCTCTCTGCTGTTCTTTTTTCTACTGCTTCTCTAAATCTACAGCTTCTTTTCAGCTTCATTCTTAGCTCCTCTCTTGCCTGACTCCTTATATTTCTAGCAGGAGGCTCCTTGCAATCCTCAGAAAATTTTCAAAACCCTCAAGGTCATAGCACATTCCTAGAATAGAGGACAAGGAGCCATTACCATAGTAATACAAGGTTCCAAGGTCTCAGGACCAGAGCAGAGGGAGCAGTAACCAGTGCGACAAACTCTGAGACTTTGCTTTTTATCAGCAGACTTGGGCAAGTGAAGAATAAGGAGGCTGTTCTTAGGGTGTTTTGTGTTAGAAGCCTTGGTGAGACACCTGCGACTCTGACATTGTGCATTACTGTAAAGTTTTAAACTTACAACCATATACAAAGGCCTTTACTCTAGTTTGGACTTGCTCTGAAGTAAAAATGAGCTAAATGTGTGCAGTTTCTGTTAGACTGAGGAGAGATGATTATTTTCTGTGTTAGTCTGAGCAAAAGGAACAAAGCAGACTTTAAGTGTCTACAGTCTCATGGGACAATGGATCTAACTATGAAGCATATCCTAGTATATTTTCTATATATCAAAATGATACAGCCGAATGAAAAGCCATCTTCCTAACCACCCACAGATATATGTGCCCATAAGATTGAGATGTAATCATGAGATTACATACACACATTTTATGAAAATGCATGGTAATGGGGAGACATTATAGCTGTAATCGCATAAGAAGTTAACAAGAAACAGCCAATTCATTCAAAAGGCAATAACTCCAATATGCCTTGTGTGATGGCTTAGTCTTCTACAAGAGCCCTTGGTTCTGATAGGTTGACCTTTTGAACAATAGTTGTCCCCTGCTGTATACCTCCATGGTCTTTTGCTACCAACTGCTCTTAATACCGGCCCCATCATTTCTGTTTCAGAGTTACAGTTCAAAATTCACCCTGAGCTCCCATCATGCCTTTTCTCCACAACTCATTCTTTTCAGAATATGGTCACCTACATAAAATGCTTTATACAGTATGACACTCATAAGCACATTAGACCTTGGTGCTCTAGTTCCTGTCTCAGCAATGATTTACTCTTTTTATTACAGAGTATTCCAGTGTTATTGAATATGGTGCAACAGTGTATAGGATGACTTCTAGCATGGCCTAACAGTGTTTTCTATTTTTCCTTCATTTATAGTATAAGCAAGTGGAACAATACATGTCATTCCATAAGTTACCAGCTGACATGCGCCAGAAGATACATGACTACTATGAACACCGCTACCAAGGCAAGATCTTTGATGAAGAAAATATTCTCAATGAACTTAATGATCCCCTGAGAGAGGTAAGATTTACTGTCCTTGATATGAGTGACACACTATTATCAATTATTTCTATTCTTCTAGTCAGTCCTTTAGTCTGAGTTGTAACTTACTTAAAAGCATAATCAGAACTACATTCTAATACATCAGTTGTTGCCTTTATTCATCTTTTGGTTTCTTCCCTAAGAGACTTCTAATTATTTCAAAAAGAATACCAGAGAATCATTCCTTTATGACTCTTATTCCATTTAATGTATTCATGACTCTCAAAAGTACATTCTGCAGCTTTGTTGTCCCCATGTTCCCAACATCCCATTCTTTTATGTTGTCCTTCTTTTAGTTTAGATTTTTGACAGTTTATCCTTGCCTTCATACGTTTTCTCTGCTCATCCTTGGCATCCTGATCAGGAGATCCTAGCCTGCTTCTAGTAAATCAGCTCTTGGTATCTCACTAAGATATTTTTGCAACACCAAAAGGCACTCTTTGCCATACACCCTCTTCTCATTCCTTCCCCAAACCCTCCCCTCTGCTACCAGTCACTTCACTCCTAAACCCAAAGTGGATGCTCTTGATTCCCTCATCTAACAGTGCTTGGCTCTCAACTTCTCTTATTACCAAATCTCTTACAGATTTTCTGTGTAATGGTTACATTGTGGTGTGATCATCAAGTATTTACCACACCTTGTAGCCCTGGAAAGTTATCAAAGTCATACTGGTAATGAGTCCTTCTCTACACTGTTGAGAGTGCTTTGTTACCCTGCTAACAAGACACAAACCCTGATTCCCCTGCTGAGCCTCTTTGGAAGCATTAACTGGAGCTCTGGGGTTTCATTCCCTGCCTCTGAACTTGTTTTCTTTCATTTATTTTATTACACATTTTTAGTCTAGGCGTTTTAATTCAAATTCTTTTTCATGAATTTCATTTTCTTAAAAGCTTTACGATATCCCCTGGCACCATGTAAGTTATGTAATGAAGTCATTATCTTCCATCAGTGAAACACTCAACTCTTGAAATCTTTCTGAAATTTTTAGTTATTCTTTCAGGTCACTTTGAATATAAAATTTGAGATCTATTTTAGACCTTTTTTTTTTTCAACTTGTGCACATCCTATCTCTAATTTACATTCATAGCACATCTCACATGCATGCCTTACCCCCTTCCCCATTGCCACAATCTGAAATTTGCACTGCTTAGTTTTCTTTAGGCTTCAGTCTCCTTTCTCTTTATTGCCCTCAAAACAACACAGACAGTACTAATTTTCTTATGTACATGAGCTATCATTTCTCTGCTCAGAAAAATTTTGATAGTTAGGTTATGAGTTCAATCTTTCTGCACTCCAATTCCAGCTACCTTTGTAGTTTTCGTTTGGGCTATCGTCTTGCAAAGTGATCTGTAGCCAAGGGGGACAACTTGCTGTCTTGCATCAACATCAATGATAATAATTTCTCACTCTACATAGTATGTTTTCCAGAAATGATGCTCATCTTTTGATAATCTAGTTCCAGCAATACTTCATCACTCCCTTCTTTGATACAAGGCTAAATCTAGTATTTCTTTTCTATGAACCCAAGAACACTTAGTTTGAAATCTTTATGTACTACTTTCCTATGGCTTTTTTATTTTTCTCCTCCTTTGCCTTGAAATTTCTTTAACCATAAGTGTTCTTTTGTCTATATTTTAGTTTTTTCCCCTTTGTTAAAATTCTTCACACATTTAACATAAATTAAGCAACAAAATATTTTCATTTCAACTTTTCTCTTTTAAAACCATCTCTACGTCACATTTGTTACATCCTCTAAAATTTATTTGTATTGTGAAAAGCTATAAAATGTGTGAAAGGATTCTAAAAAAAAAATAAATATCAGCTATTATGTTGTTATAACTTGCTTTTTTTCTGCTTCTCAATAGAATTAGAATGTATAACTCTTTGGGCTTTGAAAAATATAACTCAAATGTATTTTGTATTTTTACTATTTAAGAAAAGCATTCCATTTATTTTGTTTCTTAAACTGCCAATTGTCTTTGCTGGAACCACTTTCCTTTTACTTCTTTTCATATCCAAATCTCAAGACAATTGAGTCAGTTTAAGGTTTTCAATGGTCTCAAGAAGTTCAGAGATGACCCAGGCCAGGTCACAGGAGAGAGACAAAGGCACTCCAAGAAACAGTGACAGAGGCAAAGAGAAAGTTCAAAGAGAGGAAGGTAAGCTACGACTCAGACTTTAATGCACAAAGGCCAGAGAAAGGTAGGATCACAGCCTAAGATATCATGAAATAGTGCAAAAAGCAAACAGAGCAAGCGCAAAATGTACTTTAAGAAATTTCGCCCTATGCGTCATAGTCCATTGTAATGAAAACGAAAGAAAAAAAAAAACCTCAATGTGTTGTGAAATGACTAGAGATTTTCTGGATATGATGCTCTGTGTGCTTCCGTCTTGTCACATCATGATTTATACTGATCTTCAGTGAAAAAAGAGTCCAGTATTCACTTTTATCTGTATCACCACCAACGTCCCATTTCATTACTTCTTACAATTAATTTACCACCTGGTTGTCACCATTTTTTTTTTTTTTAGTTATTGAAATGCCATCTTCTCAGGTTCTTGACATCTTTTGCCTCAACTTTTAAGTGCAATAACAACTTTCTCTTGGGCTTTCCATTGGCAGCTCAAATGTAACTCATAATTGGACTGCCACGGTGACTTTAACAGAACCCAAGACTAATGGTGTCACGCTCTTCTTAGAATTCAAACATGAATTGCATCTCCGGAAGGAAGTACAGCCTCCTTTCCATGTCAAAGGCAACTATGGCAGTGCTTCTCAACCTTCCTAAATCTGTGACCCTTTAATACAGTTCCTTATGTTGTACAGACCCCCCCAACTATAAAATCATTTTGTTGCTACTTCATAACTGTAAGTTTGCTACTGTTATGAATCATAATGTAAATATATGATATGCAGAATATCTGGCATGGGATCCCTAGAAGGGTTTCAACCTATGGGTTGAGAACCACTGCTTTATTTGCTGTTTTTATCTTTATATCTTTATGCTAATTCTTCACCATTAAGAAATTATTGATAAATTTCTTTTCAAAAGTTCTGATTACCTCTTTCTTTCTTTTTTTTTCATGCTGTTCTCTCCTCGATCTTTTCCACTCATTTTAGTTTTACTTCCACTGGTCATTCTTACCAGACATTCCAATCTCCATACATATTACCATCACTACTTTGTCTCTGTACAGTGATCATCATTTGTGATTTTATTGTCTCTTTCACGACTGCAAGCCTTTTCAGACTAGAACCTGTGCCACAATTACATTTGTATCTCCAATGATGAGTATGTACCAGTAATTCATAGAATGATTACTGAGTTAGATGATCTTTATTATAATCGTGAATGAAAACCAGATTCGGAATCATGCCTGCTTGATAAAATTAGATTTCCTAGAAACGGAAGCATTTGCAACATCCTTATAAAATGAAAACTTTTTTTTCCTCTGACATTAGAATAACACAAAAATCTGTACTTAATGTTGTAATGAGTATTTGAAGGATAAGTGGAAGAGGATAAGCGTGGAGAGACAATAACTGTCCTAGTTAGCCTGACATATCAATTTGACAGATTAGGGTCATGTGAGAGGAAAACTTCCACTGAGGAATTGTCGACATCAGAGAAGCCTGTGGGCGTGACTGTTGGCATTTGTCTTGTCAAATGATATAAGCTGCCCGTGTCCACTGTG
>CABHPQ010161363.1:0-23717 GCA_902168405.1 Peromyscus aztecus | reverse complement strand
CTTGTTGCTTACCAGGTTTTCTTAACTTCAATTAACCTGTCTGTCTTTTTCCTCTGGGCCTTTCCTGTTCTCTTACTTCTGTAAATCTTACTTTTACTCTGTGGCTTGCTGGGTAGCTGGGTGGATGACCCCTGGAGTCCTTGTCCTTCTCTCTCTCCTTCCCGGATTTCTCCTTCTACCAATCCTTTCTGCCTGCCAGCCCTGCCTATTTCTCTCTCCTGCCTTGCTATTGGCCATTCAGCTCTTTATTAGACCATCAAGTGTTTAATACATGCACAGTATCACAGATTCACAGAGTTAAACAAATGCAACATAAACAGAAGTAACACACCTTAAAATAATAGTCTACAACAGTGGGTGTCTAACTCACAAAGCTTTTACATTTTCTTTAATCAGGTCTCATGTGATCCCGTCTATCCATTGCAAGTTTAGAGTCTCAGAAAGTCAGCAAGTTTGCCTCTGTTTCCTCTTGGGCCTGTGTGTGTCCTGAAGCCACATCACATACGGCTGCATCAGGTACGGTGTTCAGTCTTCCCCAAATTACCATATTCCAAAATCATGAGTTGAATGTGATTTGTGGTGGTCTCTTTTACAGACATTCAATTTTTCTTTAATTGTATCATCTACTTCTAGATTATGCTTGTTAGAGCCACCTACCTACATTCATCTGTTTAACTGTTCTTGTCCATCACTCCCAACCTCTTGCCTTAGTCCCACCCCATTCTGGTGACTGAACCCTGGGCCTTGGGCTTGCTGGGAAAGTGCTCTACGGCTGAACTAAATCCTCAATCCCTAGGTTTTTGTTTGTTTCTTTGTTTTAATATTTGCTAACACCCTTTCCCACCACCTTCTCTCACCAAATTCCCACTCTGTTTTCAAAACCTTGTTCCATACTTGCAGCTCCTTATTTTTCTTAAGTGTTTTTCCAGGTCCCAAAATTATTAGCATTTTTAACAAAATTGTGTGTACATTATAAACATTTGATAAGCACTTACATTTACAATAGTCTCGTAACCTAAGGACTAGACTATCTCTTTTTCTCCTTAACTTCCTGGTTCTTCCTAATGTTTAAAGATTTCTGCAATCCGTTTTGGTTTGTCTTAATGTTAAGCCGGTTGATCAGAAAAAGAAATTAAGATTCAACAAACATATATAAAGTTCCATGCAACTGGCTGTTTGATTTACAGGTATTACACATACTTTCTAAATGAGAAAACTACCCTAAATCACACAACTAATGAATTATTGGGACAAAATTCAGTCCCTGATCTTCAAACCAGAAGTACTCTTTCATAGATCCTTAAGATTGCAGCATGGTATTCGTGCCTTCAGGCTTCCCCCACCCTGTGCTCATGGGTCCAGATGTGGCTGTTATCAGCTGTCCCTGATCGTGGGAAGCATTAGATCCGGTTCTGATGGAGTCTGGATACACACCCTTACTATCATCTGGTCAAAATATCTCTAACCTGTGTTCCTGGCTAATGTTGAGAATGACATTGCCAAGTACAGGTAAGTTAACACCACTGGGAAAACTTTGCTAATAGAAGTATCATATCAAAGATGACAGAGAAGTCAGAGGCTAAGAGGTAGCGCAGAGCTCAGAGTTGGTGTTGGTTAAAGGGCGTGTTGCTCGTGGCTGGCCGCCGCGACTGAGGAGAGTGCTGGAGGAGAGTCACAAGCCATAGTTACCTTTTTAGAGCTTTATTGGGAAAGAGGGGGGAGAGAGAGAGAGAGGGAGAGAGGACAGATGGAAGGCAGGAGCAGAAAGGAAAGAGAGGGACGCACAGAGGGCCCACCCGCTTTTTAAGCTGGGACGCCCTCGCAGGCTGATGACGTAATTAAGGACAGCATCCTTACAATTGGCACTAGAGAATTTTAGCCAGGAGTTAGACCTCATGCTCTGTGTGCTTAAGTCACAAAGAGCAAGTTCTGTCTGTGGAAGTTCACCAGCAAATATGGCACTTAATTCTGCAAATGTTCAGGCTAGCCCATTTATGGCAGTTAACATACTTTGAAAGTAGGGAACTGTCCTTGTGTTGTTGTGGGACAAGGCTGCACTCTGTAGCCCAGGATGGCCTGGAAATCACTGTGCAGCCCAATCTGGCTTCAAACCCATGGCAATCCTCCTGCCTTAGCCTTCCAAGTACTGGGATTGTAGGCATCAGCCACTATGCCCAGATGCTGCTAAGTTTTAATAGACATAGTGTATGAAGAGTGCTCCAAAACTGATTTGTCTTATAACAATGTGAACGTAGTTGAAATCAGCCTGATTCATCTCAGCTCCTTCACGCAGGGCGAGGGTCACCACAGTTCCTCTGCACTGGCTGTAATGATAACAGTGTAAAGGTATCTGTTGAGGTATGTGCTTTTCTCTCCTAGATTCCTTTGCTTCCCTGACTCCCCTTTCTCCCCTTTCCCCCTCTTATCTCTGGCAGTATTTTCTCACTACAGGAGCTGTTGACATGAACCCCAACACACACACACACACACACACACACACACACACAAGAACAAAACCCCCAAATAAAACTACCTGTATTTTATCAATAGATAATGCTGAAATTCTGACTCATGAAAAAAAAATAAGTTTTTTTAAAACCAGTAGATTATTAAATTTAGCAATACTGTATCGAGAATTTTTCTAAGCTTGTTTAGGTCTCTCTGGATAAGAATGCCTATTAAAAAGTACTTGAGAACTGAATTTTTGTCACAAAGATAAGACTCCAACCGCCTTCAAATTATTTCCTTATGGAACAGGAAGCTGAGTAAACAGAAGGGAGGTACTTCCTCCTTGCAGAATGTTTACATTGGAGATGCTGAAAGACCAGCTCTGTGTTCCCAGGACTGTAAAATGTATAAGCCTTTCCATGGATCATGCCAGCTTAATCTCCTCCCTCGAATTGACGAGGAATGCAATTGTTTACATTTTGTTTGTGACCCAATCTTGAAATCACTCAGGTAGTCAGTGGTAACATTTAGGCATCTGTACTGGCCTGCCCTTAGGATCCTGATAGGATATACCTCAGCTGGAGCCACTGAGAGCACCCCTGTGCGCGTTCCATATGTTTCCTTTTAAAAGGCGGGCTTTGCCCACCTCCTGTCTCTTTCTCTTTCTCTCCCTTTGTACTTGTCCCCAGGGACCAGTCTCTGCCCCTTCTCTCCCCTCCTCTCAATAAACCTCCCACGTGGGCCCTGATGTGTGGTGTACTCCTTCCCACCGTTTTTTTTTTTAAAATACAACAGTCAAGGCACGTGTGCTACAGAATTTTTCAAAAATAAGTGACTTGGAGCAAGGATGCAGCTCAGTGGTAGAGCCCAGCCTAGTGTGTGTAAAGCCCTAGGTGAGGTGAAATGTATTTTTTTTTTAAACTTTTTTTAAAAAAAGTATTATTCTATTATATGTATAGGTGTTTTGCCTTCACTGGATGTCTGTGCACCAAGTGAATGCCTGGTGATCACAGAGGCCTGAAGAAGGCATCAGGTCCCCTGGAACTGGAGTTAGAGACAGTTGTGAGCTGCCATGTGGGTGCTGGAAATCGAGCCCAGGTCCTCTGGAAGAGCAGCCAGTGCTTTTAACTGCTGAGCCATCTCTCCAGCCTTTACTTTTATTTTTTAATTGTATGTCTGGGTATGGATTTGTGCACGTAAATGCAATGCCCATGAAGGACAGAAGAGGGCATTGGATCCCCTGGAGCTGGAGTTAGAGGTCATTGTAAACCACCCAACTTGGGTGCTAGCATCTGAACTCTGGACCACTGTAACCTTGGTAAGTGCCCTTTACAGCTGAGCCATTCCCCAGTCCCAAGGCCCTGTTGTTAATCCTTAGCACCACTGCCAAAAAAAAAAAAAAAAAAAAAAAAGTGAGGTATAAACATACTACTGATTTTAGAAAGGGAGGTCTATAAGCATGGTGTGGAAGGCCAGCTCCCACCTTTTAAAAGGGTTCCTATGAAGAGGAGAGAGAGTTAAACTTTTAGATAGAAAGCGAAGAGAAGAAAGACAGAAACACAGAATAGCTTCGGGAGGACCTGCATCAAAAGAACCCAACGGCCCCTTCTGCCTCTTCAAAAGGGCTTTTTATAACAGTGCCAAGGGGCGGGGCAAAAGACCTCCCTCTTGCTAGATCAAAGCACACCGCACAGCCAAGTGTAGACCCTTCCAAACACCTGGTAACCACACCAGTGGTCCAATCATCCCCTTATGCAGCCCTGCTGGGTAAAGCAAGCTCAGATTCTCAGACCCTGTATAAGTTCTCGCTAGGAAACCTCTGTGGATCTCTGCAGCATGGTCCTTTTTTCCTGGAAGAATTATGGTATCAAGCTTTATCAAACAACATAGAAAAGAAAAATTACCCTCACATCAATTTCTACTTAATGTTAAGAGATGTCTTAGTTAGGGTTTCTATTGCTGTGAAGAGACACCATGACCATGGCATCTCTTATATTAGAAAAACATCTAATTGGGGTGGTTTACATTTTCAGAAGTTCAGTACATTATCATCATGATACCACATGGTGGCATGCAGGCAGACATGGTGCTGGAGACAGAACTGAGATTCCTACATCTTACACAGGCAACAGGAAGTGGTCTGAGTGTCACACTGAGCAAAGCTTGAGCGAAGACTTCAAAGCCCGTCCCCACAATGACACACTTCCTCTAACTAGGCCACACCTACTCCAACAAAGGCACACCTCCTAATACTGCCACTCCCTTTGGGAGCCATTTTCTTTCAAGCCACCACATTCTACTTCATGGCCCCAAAAGCTTGTGTTCATATCATAATGCAAAAATGCATTCAGGCCAACTTCAAAAGTCCCCCATAGTCTATCACAGTCTCAGTAATATTTCAAAGTCCAAAGTTCAAAGTCTCCTCTGAGATCCATTCAATCTTTTAACTGTAATCCCCTATAAAAATCAAAACCAAAAAACAGATCACATACTTTCAACACATAATAGCACAGGATATATATTATTGTTCCAAAACCTAGGGAAGGGAGCATGGTGAGGAAATACTGGACCAAAGCAAGACCAAAAACCAGCTGGGCAAACTCCAAACTCTGCATCTCCATGTCTGATATCAAAGTGCTCTTCAGACCTCCAGCTCCTTTCAGCTTTGTTGACTGCAACACACCTCTCTCTCTTGGGCTGGTTCCACTCCCTGTTAGCAGCTCTTCTCCACAGATATCCCACGGCTATGGCATCTCCAACATCTTGGGGTCTCCAAGGTAATCCAGGCTTCAACATCACAGCTTCACACAATGACCTCTCTAGGCCTCCATTCAGGGACTCCCCTGACGCGTGCCTGGCCTCAGCGACTTTCCTTAGTTGCAAAGGCAAATTCCATAGCCCCTTTCTTCTACCCTTAACTACACAACCACGTGGCTGGACCTGCCAAGTTCTGCTGCTTACTGAGGCTAGAATATGGCTGCTTGTTCAATTACACCTTCACCAATTTTCTGTTTTTGTTTGTTAGATCAGGCTGGCCCCAAACTCATAGTTACACCACCTCTGCCTCTGGAGTGCGGGGATTAAAGGTGTGCACCACCATACCTGGTTCTGAGCTTTTCTTTATTCCTTTTCACAAAATGGAAACTTAGTTAGGTTGGATCTTGCCCTGAGGTCACTACTCCCTTTATTTCATTTCTTAATCTGTTTATCTCCTTGAATATAGGACTTAGTTCCATTCCACTTCCTGGTGCTCCTTTTCTCCTCAAATATTTTTCTTTGCTCAGCTTGCTCCTTTTCATTATAAATCTTCATTATAGTTAACACTAGTAACCACATGACAGAGTCTATACTAGGCTGTTTTGAGATTTCCTCCGCCAAGGCAATTAATCCAAAACTCTTCACTTTAGTCTCAGGCAAAATTTTCAGACAAGGGCAAAAAGTGGCCACATTCTTCACCAAAATATCACAAGAACAATTCCTAGGCAACATACTAAATTTCTCCTCTGAAGCATCTTGAGCCAGCCCCCTACAGTTCAAATAACTACCAGCACCACTGTCTTCCATGCTCCTTCTGGTACGGCCCATTAATCAGTGCTTGAAGCATTCCACTGCTTTCCTAACCCAAACTCCCAAGTCCGTATTATTCCAAACAAAAACATGGTTCAGCCTATCACAACAATACCCTAGTCTCTGGTACCAATTTCTGTCTTAATTAGGGTTTCTTTTGCTGTGAAGAGACACCATGACCACAGTAACTTTTATAAAGGAAAAACATTTATTTGGGGTGGCTTACATTTTTAGAGGTTCAGTACATTATCATGGTGCCACGTGGTGTGATCAGGCAGACATGGTGTTGGAGGCAGAACTGTGTAGCATGAATCCTAGTTGGTCTTACAATAAAAACCCAGAGCCAGATTATCGGGGGTAAATGCTGAAAGCTCAGAGAGACAAAGGAACAAGTCACAGCCACCTCTCACCTCACCAACTCCTCAACCAAAAGAGACTGAGCTCCTGTCTCCTCCCGCCTTATATTCCTCTCTCTGCCCAGCCATATCACTTCCTGTTTCAACCTCCCTAGTGCTGGGGGATTAAAGGCACGTGTGCCTCCAAGTACTGGGAGCAAAGACATGAGACCCCAAGTGCTGGGATTAAAGGTGTGTGCCACCACTGCCTGGCCTCTACAGCTGACTAGTGGCTGACTTTGCCCTCTGGTTTTCAGGCAAGCTTTATTGGTTAGAGCATACACAAAATCTCACCACAGAACTGAGATTCCTACATCTTGCACAGGCAATAGGAAGTGGTCTCAGTGTCACACCGAGCAAAGCTTGAGCAAAGGAGACCTCAAAGCCCACCCCCACAGTGACACACTTCCTCCAACAAGGCCACACTTATTCCAACAAAGGCACTCCTCCTAATACTGCCACTCCCTTTGGGGGCCATTATCTTTTAAACCACCACAAGAGAGAAGAAAAAGAACCTAGATGTGATTGAAGGATTGCTTTTTGGTGGCTTTTCTTCTGTTCTGTTCTCTGCAAATGATCACTAAGCAAGGGCACAGTGAAACCACCAACGGACCACCCACGGGTGGGAAGAAGGCTTATTGTAAATACAAAATGGTCACATGGCTATCTCTCGGGCGGTGAGAGACTAGCCAGAGGCATTTGGGGAGTCCAAAGCTACCATGGCTCCCTCTCTAGGACAGAAAGAATAGCAAAAGGGGCCAGGAAGGCCTTGCCAGTTGTAAAGGGAGCAGGTAGGGCCAGGGTGGGAAGATGAAAGCTGGAAGCTAGAACAGCCTGGAAGTTTAGGGCCAGAAGATCCTGGTGGCTTTGATATCCATTACAGGTACATGTGAATAGATACTAAGAAGCCTGGATGTTAGTATGGGGCTTTGATATGCATTATAGGTATGTATGTGTTAATCGGAAGCTAGATGCCCCATTTGCCAGAGGTAGGGGGAGATAAGGGAAGTGGCTCTTTCTGGCAGGCAGAAAACCATTTCATAGGTGTTGTGGAATATTTGTTTAATGAAGCAAATATATGTTGCATTTGTTTAACTCTGTAAAGCTGTGTTACTGTGCCTGCCTAAAATACCTGATTAGTCTAATAAAGAGCTGAACAGCCAATAGCTAGGAAGGAGCAGGCTAGGCGGGGCTGCCAGGCAGAGAGAATAAATAGGAAGAGAAATTTAGGCTGGAAAAAGAACAGTGAGGAGTGAGAAAAGGAGAAGGAGAGGACACCAGGAGCCAGCCATGGAGCAAGAAGGAAAGAAAGGCATATAGAATAAAGAAAGGTAAAAAGCCCAGAGGTAAAATGTAGTTAAAGAGAAACAGGATAATTTAAGTTTAAAAAGCTGGCTAGAAACAAGCCAAGCTAAAGCCAGGCATTCACAAGTAAAAATAAGTCTTGGTGTATTTATTTAGAGCTGGGTGATGGGCCCCCAAAGATAACAAAAAAAACAAAACAAAACCAAAAACCAACACACACACACACACACACACACACACACACACACAGGTTTCTGTGAAATGCTGTGTCATTTTGGGGTTTGGTACCTAACAATCACAAATAGTTACCATGTCTTTTCTAGCCAAATCTGTTTTTTTCTAAAAAGAACTGTAAAATCAGCTTCACATCAAGGATTACTTTTGTGTTCACATTGGTGCTTACCAATAACACAGTTGTAAACTGGGCTGGGGTGTAGCTGGAGAGTTTCTCTCCAGCTCCTGCCAAGCCCTGGCAGTCCTGCAGCCCACTTATAAAATAAACACACAGACGCTTACATTATTTAAACTGTTTGGCCTAAAGGCTCAGGCTTCTTGTTATCTAGTTCCTATATCTTAAATTAACCCATTTCTATTAATCTATACTTTGCCACATGGCTCATGGCTTACTGATAACTTACATCTTGCTTTTCATGGCAGCAGCTGACTGCGTCTCTCTGCCTCAACCTTCCACTTCCCAGACTTCTCCTCTCTCTTTGTCCCACCTATACGTCCTGCCTGGCTACTGGCCAATCAGCGTTTTATTTATCAATCAATCATAGCAATACATTTACAGCATAGAGAACATCCCACAGCACTGTGACAGCACACACCTTTAATCACAGCACTCAGATTACAGAACAGATCTGTAGACAGGCAGATCTACAGAGGTTCAAGACCAGCCTGCTCTACATAGCCAGTTCCAGGACTGCCGGAGATATGCAGAGAAGCCCTATTTCGAAAAAAACAAACCAAACCAAAACCAAAAACAAGTGTAAGCATGAATCAAGATTTTCTATTCATTTTCTTTTTTTTTTTTTTTTTTTTTAAAAAATGTGCATTGGTGTTTTGCCTACATGTACGTCTGTAGATGGGGGTGTAGGATCCCCTGGAGTTACAGACAGTTGTGAGCTGCCATGTCAGTGCTGGGAATTAAACTCAGGTCCTCTGGGAAAGCAGTCAGTACTCTTAACCACTGAGCCATCTCTCCAGCCCCAAGATTTTCTATTTATTATCAAGACATTTCTTCCTCTTTTCTCCTTAATTGAGGAGTTCAGGTCATGCTCCCTCATGGGTTCCCAAAGATTCTAGACTTGTAGTGCCTGCCACCAAGTGACCATGTTTGTCTTTAGTAAGGCCAGGGACACTATAAACAGGGTACTAGACCAGTTTTTCTTTAAAGAATTTATTCATAAAGTTAACCTCACTTCCTGGAAACTGTCAGATCATATTTGTCTTCATATATAACATTGGCAAATACTATATTTGAGTCATAGAACCATGAGAACACATTATTATTGAAATCATTCAAATAACTACATTGCCATGAAAATAAAAATAGTTGATAAAATTTTCTAAATTCTAAAGGGATCAGGTAGAGAGAAAAAGAAAGGTTTTATTTTAAATTTTTAATGGCATGTCACCAAAGTACTGTAAGATATAGACTGCTGTTGTTTGAATGTGTGCGCCAAACCTCTCATGGAAATACACTTGCCATGGTAATGCGATCATTAAGAGGAAAGATGGTGTGTGTGCGCGTGAGTGCATGAGCATGTGAGTATGTGTGTACTGGGGATCCAACATGGGTCCTCATGCTGTGCCATAAACAATTTATCAAGCACTTTACCCACCAGACCATCTCCCCAACCCCAAGAGGTAGGACCTCTGAGAGGTAATTAGTTTACATATGCAGTAACCGCCTGGATGCAGTAATGCCGTTATGTAGACGATGGTTACTCATCACGGGAGGGAGGGGTGATTTGCACCTCCACTCTTCCTCTCATATATGCTCATTTGCCCTCCGCCAAGGTATGACATGCCATGAAGGCCATGTGGTTACAGTTTAGACATCAACTCATGTGAATTGAGGGATGCTTAAGTGGCTGGTGAATCATGGTTATGGATGTGTCTGTGAGAATGTATCCAGAATTGAAGGGAATGTGGGCCAGCAAGCTGAGTGAAAATCCTCCCTTGCAAGGTGGAGACTATATTCAATCTGGTGGGATCTCTGATGGAAAGCAGAAGGGAAAGTAAAGAGAATCATCCTCCTCTCTTCCCCCCACCCATCCCCACTCCCTTCTGGAGCAAAGACCTTCACCTCCAGCCCCTGAACATCAGAATTCTAGATTACTTTGACCTTAGCACTCTGGACCTTGAAGGAGCCAGTCTTGTCCCAGCAACTTTCCTGATTCTGAGGCTTGCAGACTTGGGCTCAGCCAGGTCAATCAGTTCTCTGCTGTTCCAGTTTGCAAATAATCCATTGGGGGACTTCTCACCCTACATGATCATGTGAGCCAATTCACACAATAAATCCCCTGCCTTGAGATGATTGCTTCTGTTTCTCTCTCTCTCTCTCTCTCTCTCTCTTTCTGTCATTCATTCATTCGTTTGTTATTTTGTTTGTTTGAGATAGCACTGCTTGTCCTGGAACTCATTTTGTAGACCAGGCTGACCTCAAATTCACAGACATCCACCTGCCTCTGCCTCCTGAGTGCTGGGATTAGAACCATTTGCCGCCAAGCCCAGCCACTTCTGTTTCTCTTAAAGAACACTGATTTGGAGGAGGCTGTCACCATGGCAGCCCATCTATCTTGGACTTTCCAGCCCCTGGAAGAGTGAGATATGTTAAGTTTCTATTGTTTATGATTTACTCAGCCTAGAGCCCAGCCTTGAGCCTCAAGGGTGGCACATGCCTTTAATCCAAGCACTTGGGAGGCACAAAAAGGCAGTTAGATGTCTGGGTTCTGGGTCAGCTTGATCTACAGAGTGAGTTCCAGGACAGCCAGGGCTTATCAGAGAAACCTTGTCTCAAAAGAAAACAAACAATAACAATAATAATTTGCTCAGCCTCAGGTGTTCTGGCATACTAGCAGAAAATAAACTAAGAAACTGATGGGGAAAAAGAGAGGAAAGAATTTCATTACATCTAGAAACGAGGACATGAGTGAGTGACAGTTCAAACAGAAGTAGTTAGATCTTGCTCTGGTTGCTCCTGGTTTAATGGTTTTCTGAATCAATCCTTTCTTCTATGGGAGTTTAGGAAATTCTTAAGTAGCTCAAAGGTCTGGTCCTTAGAGACTGTCCTTTTCAGAAACTATTCCAGGAATCACTTGTAAGGGAAGCCTTTGGGGTTATAGGTGCTTGGAGAAGCTTTTGGGAACAAATAATCATAGAACAAATTCACTGTGAGCAGTGGACTAGAGACTTAAAACAATAATGGTTAAAGACCTGAAGGGAGTCTATCATAATGGATTGATAAGGGGACCTGCTTATTTCTGTTACATGGTGTTTTAAGATCATTAGCACTATGATTGGTAACATTAAACTCAGATGTCAGATTTTTGGGAAATTTGTCCACTCTTTGTAACATTTCTATCAATAACATACACCCATAAAACATATAAAGAAGGATAAACATCATTCATTTGACAATCTTTCCTGTGAAGCTTATCAAATGAACCTAAATAATGTAATGATAAGGAGAGAAAAGAAATCCACTGATATTTTCCAGGGGAACTTTTGGAAAAATCCTCAAGTTGGCTGAAGTCAAAATGCTTTGTTCAGTAGTTGTAGTGACACTGTCCTATAGTCCCAGTTACTTGGGGGACTAAAGCATGTGGATCACTTAAGGCCAGGAATTTGTGGCCATCCTAACAACACAGGGAAGCCCAAATGACAGGCTGACCCAGGACAAGTTAACCTGGCCAGCCAGTTTTAGTTCTTCCCTGCTGATTTGTTTTATCATACAACTTTATGTGCTATGAGGAAATGAGAAAAACCAAAGCAAACAATATGGCTGCTTCCAGCTGGCCAGGGAGATAAATGGTGCAGTATCTGATGTGTGATTTCCCCAGAGAAACCTGGAAGACACATCTGCTATGGTGCCAGTAGATCAAGGGTGACTCATCCAAGTCCAGATTGCTGAGGAAATTAGCTGATTATAGGATACTTATGGAGTCATGGATGATTACTTGAATTCACTAAAATCTCACCCACCAGGGTCCTATTTCAGATTCTAAATCTAGTACAGAATTAATGTAAATTTGGACTCAGTGTGCCACCTAGTACCAAAACAAACACAACTATAGGCTCAGTTAATATAAAACACAGACAAGCCAGGGGTGGTGGCACACATCTTTAGTTGCAGCACTTAGGAGAAAAAGGCAGATGGATCTCTGAGAGTGTGAGGCCAGCCTGGTCTACAGAGCAAGTTCCACAATAACCAGGGCTACACAGAGAAACCCTGTCTAAAAAAAGAAAACAAACAAACAAATAAAAAAAATACACAGACAAAACCAGATTCTGTAAAAGTCGTGTATTTTGGGGTTCTCTATCCTTGCCCTTATTAGAATTCTTCTGGTCTTGGTAAACACTGTGTGACTGTTGTGCTGAAGTCTGGCATGTAGAAAAGCTAAAGGTCAACCTGCTGCAGCACCACACCCCTTCCTCTGGCTCTTAAATGATTTCTGTCCTTTATTCCAGGATGTTTGCTGATCCTCGGAGGGGATATTATGTGTTAACTTATTTTGCCTATAGTTGAACAGTGAGTTGATGTTTTACAGGGGGTCACTGGGATGAGGAGGAGGGGAAAAAAGAAGAAATAAAGGAAGCTAGCTATTAGATAAGAGATTGATAGATTCAAATTAAAGAAAATTGAGGCAAATTTAATAAAATCACTGGGGTTGGGGTATAGCTCATAGTAGAGCATGCACTTAGCATGAAATCAGACCCTATGTCCAATAGCCAGTATCAAAACTTAAACTGACTGATAGATGAATGGATGGATAAGTAGGTAGATATGTAGACAGACAGACAGACAGACAAATAGCTAGATCTCAGTGGTAGAGTGCTTACCTAGTATGTGGAACCCTGATTTGGTTCCCAGAACTGAGAGAAAGATGCTGAAGTTTTAACCCATATCACTATTTTGTTTTCTTAAAATTTTTTTTCATTTATATGTATGTGTGCCCACATGAGTTTAAGTGTGCCACATATATATAGTACCCATAGAGGCCAGAAAAGTGTTGAGTCCCTTAGAGCTAGAGTTAGGTAGTTGTAAGCCATTCAGTGTGGATGCTAGGGGCCAGATCCAGGGCCTTTGCAAGAGCAGTAAGTGCTGAGCAATTTCTCTGCCCTACCCCACTACCCATTTTGTTTTCTTATCAAGCATTGTGACAGTGGAGCTCTGAAAAATAGAAATATTTCAGGGATGGACAAGACACTAACAAATCTCTAATAACTTACAGGGCATAAAGTGTCTGAATGCTTTATATTAGTAGCTTTGTAACAGCCTAAATCAAGTCCCTCTTCTGACTTGACATGCAAACCACCAATAGCAGCATATTGAATGAACCTAATTATTGTTATACCTTTTCTTTGTTTAATAAGAAAGAGTGACGTCTTTGGGGTTTTCAGTTTTAGACGTTGAGCCTGTGATACAAGATTTGCTGTTGGGAAGGAAAGCCGCATGTCAAAAACCACCAGGCAGTTTGAACACGTGAATAAGTCAGCAGTGAGCTACTAGGAAACAATACTTACTTACTTACTTACTTATTCAACCAAAAGCAATAAAAGATTTAGAAAGTACACAGAGGGCAACAGGACTGTAAAGAACCTTTGTTCTTTCCAAAGTGGGAAGGCTTTGTCCCTTTAAATAATCAAGGACATGGTAAAGTCAACAAAAAGTCCAGGAAGCTAATACACAGGAACTTTGTCCTGCAGAGAGATTATTCAGACTGTAAAATTTCCTGCAACCTCTCCTTAATGCAGGCAAAGACTCCAGAGGGATTTTTAAACTAATTATTTATTATTATTATTATTTTTAAAGATTTATTTATTTATTATGTATACAGAAGAGGGTGCCAGATCTCATTATTGACGGTTGTGAGCCACCATGTGGTTTCTGGGAATTGAACTCAGGACCTCTGGAAGAGCAGTCAGTGCTCTTAACCTCTGAGCCATCTCTCCAGCCCTAATTATTTATTATTATATTTTTTAGACAACCTCTCACTATGTAGCCCTGGTTGGTCTGGAACTCTCTATGTAGACCAGGTTGACCTCAAACTCGTAGAGATCCACCTGCCTCTGTCTCTTAAGTGCTGGGATTAGTGTCCACCACCACACCTGGCCGAAAAGGATTTTGTACTTTAAACAAATAGAAAAATCAATCCTAGTTTTACATCAGTATATTAGTTGATGTTAAAACTCCTGACATTTTGAATAAAACCATCAAACAAATAGTCAGCTTTAGAAAGAAATTCCTTTTCTTTTTTCTTTCTTTTCTTTTCTTTTCTTTTTTTTTTTTTCTTTTTTTTTTGGTTTTTTGAGACAGGGTTTCTCTGTGTAGCTTTGCGCCCTTCCTGGAACTCACTTGGTAGCCCAGGCTGGCCTCGAACTCACAGAGATCCACCTGCCTCTGCCTCCCAAGTGCTGGGATTAAAGGCGTGCGCCACCACTGCCCGGCAAGAAATTCCTTTTCTATGAATTTTCTGAAGCTGCCTAAATCCACACAGGGCTTTTCCTATACCTTCCTCTTCATTATGAAACAAAGATACATTTGACTTTAGCTAAGGATTACTCTCTTGTTAATACAAATTCACTTAGTATATCTTGCGTAAAAATGGTCCTCTCCACCATGTTGTTCTTACAAGATCTTATTCATATACATGGTGACTTGTGTCCAGAGAGAGGCGGTATGTGTGACTAAACACACAAACGTCTTCAGCAAACTAGCAGAATTTAGAGATCTGTATCTCATAACTTCTGCAGTAATGTCCTCCCCAAAGTCACACGACTGGGCACATTCACTAAGCAGACCCAAGTATAGAGCCTCTCTATCACATTAAAGGGTCCAAGGTCCCTGAGTTACATGGCAAGTTCAAGATCAGCTTAGGCAACTTAGAGATACTCAAAATTTAAGAACAGATTTTAAGATATTTTATATGTAGTGCTGACGTGAAAATAGAAATGAAACAGTCTGGGAACTGCAGGGAATTAATGGGAAAGGGAAAACTGGGTATGGGGGAGTATACTCAAAGTACATTATGTACTTGCATGAAAATGTCCTTATGTAACTCTATAATAAAAAATTAAAATTAGTCTTTCACTTATAATTTATTTGTATTTTTTCTGTGCATTGGTGTTTTGTCTGCATGTATGTGTGAGGGTGTCAGATCCCCTAGAATTGGAGTGACAGACAGGTGTAAGCTGCCATGTGGGTGCTGGGAATTAGGCTCAGGACCTCTGGAAGAGCAGCCAGTGCTCTCAACAACTGAGCCATCTCTTTAGCACCCTAATTAAAAAAAAAATCAATGCTGGAGATTTACCACAGTATTAGAGTATTTGCCTAGCACATGCAGGTCTAGATTCAAGTCACACACTCACATATACAGCAGTTCTTTTCGTTGGGCCACCAGCTCACAAATAATGACAGAAAGACTTATTACTAATTATGAAAGCTCAGCCTTAACTTAGGCTCCTTCCTAACTAGTTCTTTTTTTTTTTTTTTTTCGAGACATGGTTTCTCTGTGTAGTTTTGGAGCCTGTCCTGGATCTCACTCTGTAGACCAGGCTGGCCTCGAACTCACAAAGATTCGCCTGCCTCTGCCTCCCAAGTGCTGGAATTAAAGGCATGCGCTACCACCGCCCGGCCTAACTAGTTCTTAAAACTAAAATTAATCCATACTTTATAATCTATTGTAATTGATAATTTGTCAGCCCAGCCTGACCTCGAACTGATAGACATCCACCTACCTCTGCCTCTTGAGTGCTGGGATTAAAGGTATATGCCACCATGCCCTGTTTTTATTTTGTATTTCTGAGGAGCAAACCTAGAGACTTGTGTAGAGCAGCCAATTACTCTAATACTGAGCTACATCTTTATCCCTAAAAATAATTTTATAGTACATTAGAATTATTTGCAGAGCCATTTTCCAAATTTCTAGAATTTAGGAAATTATTTCAGTAGGGCTTATTTATCACTAAACAATCTGAACAGAGTCGTTGGAACCTACTTTTCTCATTTAATTTGATAATATCTTTTGGAAATACCACAGGCTCACAGACACGTAAGTGTATATCGAGATTTAGAGACGATGACTTCTCCTATAAATCCTCAGCCAATTTTGTATTTTAGCAGACATACAGAACACAGTGGAGCAGTTCTTTCACTACTGAGTATAAACTTTTAGTTGGTCTGAGTTTGAAAATGAATAGACAAAAATGGAAGAGAATAACAAACAGTGGGTCTTGACTATCAGTCAGAACCCCAACACATCATCTAAGTAGTTTACAGAGATCACCAGAAGGCAGACCGTGAAGTTAAAGAAGGTGGTACTGGGTTGGGCGGTGGTGGCACACGTCTTTAATCCCAGCACTCGGGAGGCAGAGGCAGGCGGATCTCTGTGAGCTCAAGGCCAGCCTGGTAGAGAGTGAGTTCCAGGACAGCCAGACCTACATAGAGAAACAGTCTCAAAAAACGAAAACAACAAATGAAAAAGGATGAATAATATGGGAAAACAGATGGGTAAGGCCATTCCTTGGAGTATTACTATTTTCTGGAATGCACAACTCAAATAAAATTACACCTTGTCCCTATAAAATAACCTCACCGCTGGCATGATACCACATTGGGATGCCAGGAGGCCCATCTTCACATTCTGCCTGCTTACCCAGGTAGGAGCAGTGCAATAGGCTGGAATGCTCTGGCCTAGTATCTGGGCTAGTTCTGTGGGTCAACTTGACATAAGCTAGAGTCATCAGAGGAAGGAGTCTCGGTTGAGGAAATGTTCTCCATGAGATCCAGCTGTAAGGCATGTTCTCCATTAGTGTCAGTGGGGGAGGGCCCAGCCTATGGTGGGTGGTGCCAGCCCTGGGTCTGGTTCTATAAAAAGGTGGGCTGAACAAGCCATGGGAAAGCAAGTCAGTAAGCAGTTCCCCTCCGTGGCCTCTGCATCAGCTCCTGCCTCCGGGATCCTGCCCTGTGTGAGCTCCTGTCCTGACTTCCTTCAGTGATGGACAGCAATGCTGAAGTGTAAGCCAAATAAAGCCTTTCCTCCCCAGCTTGCTTTTTGGTCATAGTGTTTTATCATGACAGTAGAAATCCCAAGACACCTAACAACTTTGATTTTCTCTGAGAGAGCACGCTGATATGGAGGTGAGAGGAGATTTGTGAAAGTTAGAAGTGAGAAATAAAGAGAGATGACTGAAAATACCAACGACCAAGGGGAGATAGTTACTATCAGGGCCATACATTCACAGAGGCTCAAATTGACTGAATTGTAGGGTTGAACTGTTTTCTCCGAAAGCCCTTAGCCAGTTAGTCGATTGGAATAAATGAGGGAGGAAGGAGATCATTGTTTTGATCCATTCAGAGTCATTCTAGGTGAATGAACAGAGCTCCATGGATGGCAGTGGAGTACGCACAGGCAGCGGGGTTCAAAGCTGCACAAAGAATAATGAGAAGGAACGGAGGAAAAACCAAGGTGACTAGAAACCCTGAAGAGTTCCTGTAACACACAGTGGGAATGCAGGAGTGGCACAGCTAGAAAGGAAGTTTGGGAGAAATGCCACACGGCAGCGTTTTCTGTTTCAGACGTAGAGCAGCTTCGCGATAATGGCCAGAACACGGCCACGGCTAGAGTGGATGCTAGCAGGCAGACTCTTAAATCGCATGCTGGGAAATGTGGAAGTGTGACTAGCAGACATCAGAGATGGGA
Organism: Peromyscus aztecus; assembly: GCA_902168405.1. Lineage (NCBI taxonomy): Eukaryota > Metazoa > Chordata > Mammalia > Rodentia > Cricetidae > Peromyscus > Peromyscus aztecus. The sequence continues at coordinate 6,070 of CABHPQ010161363.1, read as the reverse complement.
AGGAGAATGAAGTGTAACAGTGGGGGGAAAAAAGTCATTTGCCTCGTTAGTCAGGGAACGATGGTTTGCTTGATGTACCGTAGCAGTAGGTAGCAAGGATGAAAGCATTGTCTTCCGGGTGTGGAGTACCTCCTTAGTTTAATGTGACCCCAGGACCTAAGAGGGAGAAACACCAGTGCCTTTCATAAGCACAATTCCTAAATGACTAGTAATCCTGTTATTAAAAATTAAAGTAAGGTGCTGGAGTTAGAGCTCACTGGTAGAAAATTTGTCTAGCATGCATGAGGCCTTAGGTTCAACCCCAGTGCTTCAAAAACATGAGAGCATAGGGTGAATGTGTAGTTCAGTGGAATACCATGTGCTTAACATGTCTGAGAACCTAGGTTCAACCCCAGTACCACAGCTGTGTATGAACAGCACATAAAAGCAGGGCGGTGGTGGCACACGCTTTTAATCCCAGCACTCAGGAGGCAGAGGCAGGTGGATCTCTGTGAGTTCAAGGCAAGCCTGGTCTAGGAACAGCATACAAATACAGACATACACAGCCACAACTGTAGTGCAGTACTTACTGTTCTATTTTATTCACCAGGATAACAGCCAACAACCACAAAAAACCTGTTTTGATAACAAAGGTGAGTTTATAGCTTTTTGGTAGTGAAGTTATTACACACACACACACACACACACACACACACACACACACACTGAAATTCACCCCATGTTCAGCTTTTAGAGTTTCACTGTCTACATAGCTTGTGTAGTCACTACTGCAATCACGATCCACACCAACTAGATAACCTTTGACACCTACTCATTCATAATTTGTGCCTATAAATTTGCCCTTATCGGAGTGATTTAAAAAAAATCATTAAGCATTCCACTGCATAGCTGTATCAGGGTTCACTTATCTCTTTACACACTGAACCTTTGGGTTGTGTGTTAGTTACTGATCTATTGCGATGAAGAGACACCATGACCAAGTCAACTCTTCTAAAAGAAGCATTGCATTGGAGGCTTGCTTACAGTTTTAGATGGTTAGTCCATGATCATGGCAAGAAGCAGACAGGCAGTAGCTGAGAGCTTTACACCCTAATCTGTAGGCAATTGTCTGGGGATGGGGGATATGGGTAGGGAGTGGGGAAGGGGGTCGGAAGAGGTGGGGGGGGCATGATTATCAGTTTTTGAAATCTCAAAACCTAGCCTCAGTGACACATTTCCTTCAACAAGGCCACACACATCCTAATCCTTTTCAAACAGTTTCACTCCCTGGTAACTATACATTCAAATACATGAAACGATATGGACCATTCTCATTCAAACCACCACAGGTTGTTTCCAGGTCTTGGCCATTTTCAATAACATTGCCATAAATTTCCAGTACAGGATTTGTGTACATGTGAGGTTTCAGTTCTCTTGAGTAAATACCTAGAAGTGGAATTGTCATATCTTTAAAGAAAAATCTTTATTTTTTTTTTTAAATTGTGTGTGTGGCTGTGTATCTGTGTATAGCCTTATCACATGAGTACAGGAACCCTCACAAGCTGGAGGTGTTGGATGCCCCTGGATCTTGAGTTTCAGGCAATTGTGAGCTGCTCCATCTAGGTGCTGGGAACTAAACTCTGCAAGAGTGCTAAATCCTTGAACAACCCTGCAACCTCTTCAGCCCCAAGATCTTTTAAGCATATGTTAACTCCACAAGAAAAAAACAGAACTGCCGGTGGCTGTGGCCCATGCATTTAATCCCAGAACCCAGAGGGTAGAGGCAGGTAGATCTCTGAGTTCAAGGCCAGCCTGGTATAGAGAGTGAGTTCCAGGACAAGCGGGGCTATACAGAGAAACCCTGTCTCGAAAAATCAAAAGAAAAAGAAGAAGAAAAGAAAAGAAAAAAACAAAACTGTTTTCCCAGAGCGGCTGCATGAAACTGCACTCTGACCCAAAGCGAATGGTATTTCCAGTTGCTTCACATCCTTGTCAGCAGTTAGCAGTGTAGCTACGTTTGCTCCTCTGTGTAGTCATCTAGAAAGCATGCAAAGATACAATTACAAATTGTGATTGGTGCGAGTGTGCACTTGTATGTACACATTTTCGGAGGCCAGAGGTCAACACCTAGCATCTCCTGCTGTTGCTCTCTACCTTATTGATTGAGACACGATTTCCCAATGAACCTATAACATGCTAATTTAATTCAGATTTAATTCATCAAGCAGCAGAGATCCTTCTGTCTGAACCTCCCCAGCCCTGGGATTACAGACGTATGTCATCCTGCCCTTACTCTACATGTGTGCTGGGAATGTTAAGCTTCGAGCACTTTAGATCTCCCCTGCTGCTAATTTTTTCTCCTTTTGAGATAGGATCTTGCTATTTTAGCCCAGACTGGCATCAAACTTGTAAACTTGTTTCTGTTTCTTAAACGTTAGAGTGACAGGCATGTGCCACTCTGCCCAGCTTCTGGTCATGATTTAAGTTTGGATTTCCGTAGTGACTAATGATGCAGGCCATCTTTGCTCATTTGTCGCCTGTACATTTTCCTCAGGGAAATGTCTGTTCATGTCCTTTGCCCACTCTTTCAAATTCCTTTTTATTTTAAGTGCTGGGAATTCAACCCAAGATCTCATGCCTGCTAATCACATACTCTGTCCCTGAACTGAGTTTCTAGCCACTAGTTGACTTTTTTGGTTTTCGGCGGTGAGAGGGTTTGTTGTTGCTTTTTGTTATTTTTTTAAGTTTGAGATTTCTTTTTCTTCTGTTTGTTTGTTGACAGAGTTTCGCTGTGTAGCCCTGGCTAGTCAGGAGCTCACTATGTAGATGAGGTTGGCGTCATAGAGATCTGTCTGCCTTTGCCTCCTGAGTGTTGGGATTAAAGGTGTGCACCACCACACCCAACTCTTTTTACATTATTATGTGTATGTTTTTCTCTAGTTTTTAAATTTGTTCATATTATCTATTTCTAATGACAGATTTTTTTAAAAAGAAAGAAGAAGAAAGGTTTATTTTAGCTTGCAGCTTCCAAGGCCTCAGTTCATGATTGATAAATCCTCTCTATCTGGGCCCATGTTGGGGCAATGTGCCATGATAGTTAAATCATGGGAAGACTATTCATTCACCTCCTGGTTGGGATACCAAAGAGAGATAGCAAGAGACCCCCAAAAGCCCTTTTGAGGGAACACTTCCAGTGACCTGAGATCTCTCACTAGGTCCCATATCTTTTTTTGTTTGTTTGTTTGTTTTTCAGGACAAGGTTTCTCTGTGTAGTTTTGGTGCCTGTCCTGGATCTCGCTCTATAGACCAGGCTGGCCTCGAACTCACAGAGATCTGCCTGCCTCTGCCAGCGCCCAGCTTCTCTGCTTTATTTTTAAGGCATGCTTTCACTATGTAGCCCAGGCTGATTTCAGTTCACAGCCCTCCCCGCTCTGCTTCCAGGGAGCTGGGGTTTCAGGTATATGCCCCCACACCCACTACAAATGTCTGTTTGTGAACGGGAAAAGGGAGTCTATAAGGGGATGGGGCGAATTCAATGTAACGGAAAGAGGAAGTGCCGATGAGTTTGGCCGAGTAACCAAGTGAGGTTTCTGGTGCCTGGTAACAGAGTGGTGCTCGGATTAAAGGCGTGCGCCACCGCCGCCGCCTTGCCCCATATCTTTATATATATTTCTTTATTGATTCTTTGGGAATTTCACATCATATACCAAACCAGTCATTTCCCAGGCCCTCCATATCCGTCCTTCACCCTTGCAGTATCTGCCCCTAGAAGAAAAAAAAAATTAAAACGAAACCAAACCAAAACAAAGAACTTTGTTCCTCTGCCTTTCCCACCTCTCCAACACCTCCTCATTCATCTTAGTGGCGCTGAGACATTTGGTGTGTCACTCAGTGTACCCTTTTGTCCAATCAGCTTTACTTGCAAATGTTCATTGCCATGAGTCTGGTTCAAGGCCTCTGGCTTCCGGTACTCCATTATCACTGGATTCTCACCAAAACTCCTCTCGGATATCCTGGGGCCACACCAAGTCATGCAGATCCTACAGGTACTACTCTGCAGGACCAGACCTCCACATGCTCCAGTAGGTCATAGATGGGGTAGATGTTAGTGTTGCAGAATATGTAACTGTGTAGAGGTGTGTTACTTTTGTTTCTGCTGCATCTGTTTAATTATGTAAAGATGTGTTGCATGTGTTTCACCTTGTCTGCCCAAGGCACTTGATTGGTCTAATAAAGAGCTGGATGGCCAATAGCTAGGCAGAGAGAGGGATAGGCGGGGCTGGTGAGCAGAGAGAATAAATACGAAGAGAAAATAAGAGAGGAGACGGAGGAGAGAGAAGAGGGAGAAGAAGAGGGGCCCGGCCAGGGTCAGAAGCCAGGAGTCCTCAGCCACACACGAGAAGCAGGAAAGTAAGATGAAGGAAGGAAGGAAGGAAGGAAGGAAGGAAGGAAGGAAGGAAGGAGGGAGGGAGGGAGGGAGGGGGGGAGGGAGGAAGGAAGGAAGGAGAGAAAAAGCCTAAAAATAAAGAGAAACAGATTAAAATAAGAGCCATAAGGCCAAGCATTCATAACTGATAAGGAAGTCTCCGTGACATGATTTGGGAGCTGGTTGGTGACCAAAAAGAAAAAGCCTGGTACATGTTAGGGTGAGCCAACCTAAGGCCTGGGTGGTAATTGATCTGGCAGACCTGGCCACTGAGCCACCCCACTCAGACACAGGCCAGAGTCAGCTCTCCCACATCCTGGGTGAGGGGTGGGGTCATCACTCCCGAGTGCAGGGAAGCTCTCCTTGTGAGGGTTGGGGCCAGCTTTCTTGCTGCAGTGTCCAGTGAGGACACTCATCCCGGCCCTCAGATTTTTATCATGCCTGGTTTTTGTTGGTGGTGGTTTTATTTTGTTTTGCTTTGTTTTGGTTTAGTTTTTTCAAGACAGGATTTCTCTATCTAACAGTCCTGGCTGTCCTGGAACTCACTCTGTATACCAGACTGGCCTCACACTCAGGGATCTGCGTGCCTCTGCCTCCCAAGTGTTGGGATTAAAGGTGTGTGCCACCACAGCCTGGCTCATGCATGGTTTGTATGCGCCCCCACCTTTGGTAACATAGGCCACAGACATCAACACAGACCCCAGCTACAGCAGAACCATGGACCCAGACATGGCCCTCTGCAGCAGCTGAGGGCCAAATGTCACCTTGGCACCCGTGGCAGCTAGGTCATACAGATCAGTATGGCCCCAGAGGCAGCGTGGCTCTCAGACACCAACATGGTCTCAGTTGGCTGACCAGACCCCAGGCATCTGCATGACTGTTGGTGATAACAGATGCCATGGACGTCAACTCAGACCCTGGCTGTGGTAGGGACCCAGACCCAGACATGGCCCATGACAGCAGCTCAGGCCTGGATGACACCATGGCCCTGGGTGGCAGCATAGGCCACTCAGATCGGCATGGCCTCAGTGGCACCATGGCCCTCAGACACACACACGTGCACACACACATACACACACACACACACACACACACACACACACACACACACACTAAAAGTGAATCTTGAAAGGATTTAAAAATAGAGGTTGGGGAGATAAGGTCATTGGTTGATCTTTCAGAGGACCTGAGTTTGGTTCCTAGCACCAGCGTGGTGGCTCACAACCATTCATAACTTCAGTTTTGGGGGGTCTGATGCTCTTTCCTGACCTCCTCAGGCACCAGGCATATATATGGTAGGTATACACACATGCCGTCTGTGGTGGTTTGAAAGAAAATAGCCCCCAAAGGGAGTGGCACTGTTAGGATGTGTGGTCTTGTTGAAGTAGGTGTGGCCTTGTTGAAGAAAGTGTGTCACTGTGGGGGCAGGCTTTGAGGTCTCTTTTGTTCAAGCTTCCCTCAGTGTGACACTTAGTCCACTTCTGGACAACTGCAAGATGTAGGACTCTCAGCTCCTTCTCCAGCACCATGTCTGCCTGCATGCTGCCATGTCCCACCATGATGATAATGGACAGAACCTCTGAACTATAAGTGAGCCTCTTCCCCCCCATTAAATGTTTTCCTTTATAAGAGTTGCTGTGGTCATGGTGTCTCTTCACAGTAATA
>CABHPQ010161362.1:0-45253 GCA_902168405.1 Peromyscus aztecus | reverse complement strand
TTTTCCTGCCTGGCCCACGGTCAGGATAAATCTCTTTCACCTGCCAGTCTCACAGCCGCTCAAACCCAACCAAGTAAACACAGAGACTTATATTGCTTACAAACTGTATGGCCGTGGTAGGCTTCTTGCTAACTGTTCTTATATCTTATATTAATCCGTTTCTATAAATCTATACCTTGCCACATGGCTCGTGGCTTACCGGCATCTTTACATGCTGCTTGTCCTGGCGGTGGCTAGCAGAGACTCCCTCCACCTTCCTGTTCTTTAAATTCTCTCTGTTAGTCCCGCCTATACTTCCTGCCTAGCCACTGGTCAATCAGTGTTTTATTAGCAACACATTTGCCATACAGAACATCCCACAGCATTATGGTATCATTCATCTGCCTTCGTTAATTTAATATTTTTTTTAAAAATCTACATCATTGCACACATCAGTGGTTCATTCCTTTTTATTGCTGAATATTATTAGCTTGGACAAATCAATCAGCTTTCTTTACTCATCATTGGGTGGATAGTTCATTGCCATGTTTTATATATTATGAATAACACTACCGTGACCCTTCACTTAAATCTTTTATGGACATAGGTCTCCATTCCACTGGTGGATATCCATGAGTAGAATTGCTGAGTTGTGTAGCAAATTTATGCCTAATATAAAAAGAACTAATTTTTTTTCCAAAAATGCTGGCACTATTTTATACTCCCCCGGCAATATATGGGCCTTTGTATCCTCAGGAACATTTTTATTGTTTTTCTCTTTTTATTATAGTCATCCTAGTGGGTGTGAAATGGGACCTGACTGTGGCTTTCATTTACTTTTCCCTGATGACTAAGGATGCTAAGTATGCTTTCATATGCTTATGAGCTATTCAGAGGTACTCTTTTATCAAAGGGCTATTCAAAGTTTTCCCATGTTTAATGGGGGTGTCTAAGTGTTCACTTTTAAGAATCTTCAATATATTCTGCATACAAATCTCTTATTAGAGAAAAATGATTCACAGGTATCTCCTTCTAATATCTGGCTCACCTTTTCATTTGATGGTTTTTAAATAATTTATCTCTACCTAGCCCTAAACCTGATTATTTAAGTATATTGGTTTTGAAATTTTTCGTAGACTTATTGAAAACATAAAGCCCTGTAGAAAGATATTAAAGTCTTTGTATGTGTAGGCTTAGTACATATGCATTTATTTATTGACTTCTATTTTAGTAGGTGGAACAACCATGGTCCCAGATACCTTACTTAACAAATCTGAAGGTGCAGCTCAGTTAAGGTCTACGTTCATACTCCAGCTCTTCGGAACAGCAAGCCAAAATACAAATCCAAATTCATTCCAGTCCAAGTCATTTACAGTCTACCTTCTCAATGCCTTTCACATCCTTTCTCACAGTCATTTAATTCAAATCTTTACCGTTTTCCTATTTAGATTTCTGCAGCTGCTTCTGGTGGTTATCTCTATATTCAGCATACATACATTATCTTTTTATTCGCTATGTGTGTCCTGTTACTATACTATTTCCAACTGCCCATGGGCTAAAGAGACAAACGATATGTAACCACAAGTGTGGTAAAAACAGGCATAAGATACCTGCCTTGTACATGGCTACTGAAAGGGAAGAAGTGGGATGAACTGACTCATAGCAGTTCTAATGCTGAGCTCCAAGTGGTGGAGGCCCTTTGACTAGAACGCAGCCCACTCTTAGCCGTGGCAATTGACTTCTCCTTCTAAGCTATTGGTTCTATCTTCTAAGCCAACTTTCTTTTTCCCAGAAAGGTAGCCTATGTTCACAGCTCATTTCCTGCAATTACCATTTGAGGGAGGGGGCTAGAGAGCCTATTTTCAATTTTTAATGTCTCTGGAAGTATTTTTGTTGATATAATGTTTATTTTTATAGGTTCATTGTGAATTTTATTAGGATCCAGTGGATAGACAAAATCCACATTTCCATATCCCATCTCTATCTTAGACTTCCATGCTCATAATTTTCTTATAAGTCATTATATATGCACACATAAAAGGTAATTATATAATGATAATATTTATAAGGATAATAGACTATGAAACTGTATAATAGATAATGTAAAATTATGTAGTAGATACCATAAAATTATATAACAGGTAAAGTATAAAGATAATAATAGAATATTATATACACATATATGCAAATATATGTAAATAAATATATGTGTTTATAAATACAAATATATACATATATTATAAATACATACATATATACTTGCATCATACTGTCAAGGTTTGTAGAGGGTCTTTGTCAGATTCAATAGTATTCTGAAGTACAACCTTAGATTATTTCAAAGTCTTAACAAGGAACTCTATAGTTTCACCCTTGGCTTGATTTTTAGACTGTGTTTTTCTTAACAATTCTCTGGATTTTATGTTTGCAGTCATCCATTTCTTAATTTTAGCATCATTTATTCTCTGTAAAAGCTGGGAAATTTCAATATTATTATATTTCATATAATAAATCTTTAATAATTCATTTTAAATTCTTATCTCTTCTCTTCTGGTTTACTGTAACCAGCAAACAGAAACCAGGAGGTGTTTTTTAGACCTTATCTGGACATGTCTTTCATTCTATCCCTAGTTTGTTGGGCACATTTGTGTAACGTCCACACCAATGCACACTTAGTCCTGCCTCTACATAGCAAACATCTTCAGCCTCCAACCCCAGCAGCATCCTTTTGCTCCACCGGCAGCTTCCTCAAAGTTCAGAAGTTGCATTTACAAATTTTAGAAAATTTACACTAAAAAAATAAAATCACATTCCTCATTTCTTTTTATAGGTTCTACCTGTTCCAGGGTTCTACAGCCATTCCCCAAGTTTAAGGTTTTTATTTTGTTGCCAAAATATCTTTTGAATTAGCCTCAGTTCCTCAGCATCAGGGTATCTCTTTAAGGCCACACATGACATGGAAACCGGCTTTTCTCAAAACAAATTATATAAGAGGGAGAACACCAATATAGAACTTCAGTGTTTTTATAGTACACTCTGAAACTCACAGATTGTCGCTTCTATTATATGCTGTGCATTACAGCATCCAACCGTGGTAGAGTATGGGATTATCCTACACTAGGGTGTAAGGACCAGGAGACAGGGAGCACTGGGAACTCCCTTTAGAGGCCAGCTACAACAAACAATATTGATGATAATGTCGCTATCATTTCATATACTGTAAATTTTACTATTACTTTTTCAGTTGTTGAATATTCCTCTTCTACCAGTTCTGAATTAAATTATAAAATGTTTAATTTGATTTAATATAAGAAGTAATCTCTTACATCTCTTACTTCAAATGCTTAGCTTATACCAAATAGTTTTTAAAAGTCATAAAAAAGTATGAAAATAAAATCTCAAGGCTGTAAAATATCTATATTTTATTTCTTGCAGAGTTTTCTTGACCATTGCAAATACTTAGAGATTATAAGTATAAGCAGAAAATGAAGTTCTTTTCTCTGAAAAATCAAACTGTATTGATTCTAATCTGATTATGTACAAAAACAAAGCTAACTAAAATGTCCCATATTCTTATTTATGAAAGGATATTGTTTTGTTTCCTGACATTACTGAACTGGAGCCATCCGCCTATCATCTATCTGCCTACCTATGTGTAATCTGCCCATCTATCTGCATTTCTTGATGTAAATACATGAACACACTCTCCCATAGCACAATACACCCACATTATGTGAATTAGACATGAATCAGTGGCACTTTGAAAAAAAAAATGAATTGTCTTCTCTCTGCCTAGCTACAGTGGCTGGTTACCATGGAAATTATGCACAAGTCAGACTGCTTAGCAAATGCTAGTGTTAATGTATCTCCATTGGAGGAGTTCTTGTGTTCATTGGGCTTGAAGAAAGAGCCTTAATAATGAAGCCATGCAAGTATCCTAGCAACGAAAGCTGTCTACCTAGATCAAGCAAATCCAGATCACTGTGGCCCGTGCCTTGACCTTAAATGAACTCAACATCACTCTTCCCTGCACACTGCATTCAGCAGACAAGTAGCTAGTTTTAAAACTGATGTAAGATTACATCTTTAATTACCATATGCATAGATATAATTTATGCTTCATTAAATACTGCAGAGGGTCAAGAGTGATTCCCATATTTCTCTGCAATCACAAGTATTACTTCCAGAATAATCACTTGCTTTCAGTACTCATTAATAATAACTTGGTTTCCCAAAACTGTAATTGGTTGGGAGTAGATTAAAGCAGTATTACCTTTGTGAAGACCTTTCCTCATCATCATGGCTTATTGTGTACACATAACTTAGTGAAATGCTATTTAAATATATTAGAAATATTTAAATATGTTTATTAAATTATAAATTTATATAAACATATCTAATAAATGATACATTAACTTATAAATATTTATAAATTATATTTATAATTATAAATAAATTAATATTTAAAATAATGAGAAATAAGACATACTCCTCCATTAGGTAAATAAATGCCATTAACTTCTCTGTAACTGAGCCTGTCTTCATTATTTCCATATATATCATTTAGAAGAAAAATTATATTCATATTCAGTCATGAAATTTTCTTTTTTTCCTACCCTCTCATGTTTTAATTTAGTGAAAATGGCTTTTAACTTCCATTGGCCAGTTAATTACATATGATAATGCTGTACTAGATGAAATACTTTATCAATTTTACTTTTTAATGACCTCCAACCAGTAGAGTTCACACGTCAAGTTAAATAATATAGTGACTGAAAGAAAAACTAAAGGTATTTGAGGTTCTAATTATTTGCTGCTGAATCCCTTGTTAGTTCACTGTTGCTATTTTCAGGGGGTCTTGGGTAAAGGGTGGTCATTTGGGGGGTACCAGTGAGTTAGTTCCATGGCATGGGAAAAGAATCATACTTCCAGGAAAAAAGACCTGCGCAGTCCAGACAGTGAGGTGACAGTTGGAGGGATAGAAGCCACTGGAGAGTATGTGAGGCAGGGGATGTGAAATCCTAACTGCTTGAGAGTGAAAGCAGCAGATGAGAGTCCGGGATAGAAGCAGCAGTTACAGATAGACTCTGAGGGTAATGGATGCAGTGAAAGGAATTTACAGACTGACTACGGAGCAGAGAAACACCAGCCAAAGAGAGGAAAAAGAATTAAAGGACTTTATTAGAACCAACAAACAGTTCCCATCAAGGGAATGGGAGAGGCCCCAGAGGTGTGGGTCCACCCCGGGTCTCTAGGTTGGACATTTTATAGGTTCCTGGGGACCCACTTCCTCCAGACTTCTTCCTGGTTGGTCCTGTGGGGCTTCCCCTTGCAGGACTATTTATTACAAGAGCAATCTCTTGGGGGTGAGACCAACTTGGGGGCAAGAAACAGTCCTTCTTAAAGGGTCATATCTGTTTCCAAAATCAGCCTAAGTTCCCCCTACCCTTCTTCAGTTTCAAATAGTTTCCTCCATATCAAACAAGTGAAATACAAATCTGTGATTACCCTATTTGGGGACATGTTTTATGGTCACAACCTTATTTATATCCTTGGAGTCTTGCTGTTCTGCAGCCCATCATCCAATCACTGAACTGGCAAGTTCTTTTAGAAGAAGAATGAAGGAGGAAGAAGAAGAAAAGAAGAAGAAAAAGAAGGAGAAGGAGGAGAAGAAGAGGAGGAAGAGAAGAAAAAGAAGGAAGAGGAAGAAGAAAGAGGAGGAGGAAGAAGAGGAAGAAGAAGAGGAAGAGGAGGAGGAGGAGGAGGAGGAGGAGGAGGAGGAGGAGGAAGAAGAAGAAGAAGAAGAAGAAGAAGAAGAAGAAGAAGAAGAAGAAGAAGAAGAAGAAGAAGAAGAAGAAGAAGAAGAAGAAGGGGGTAGTGGTGATGATGATGATATAGATGTTAATGCCTAGAGGACTTAACTGAACAGTTAGTTAGTCTTTAGTTTCAGTTGAATAAACTCAGTGTGTAGAGAAAGACATAAATTTAGTCATCAGGTGTCCTGGACATGAAGTTGTCAACATAGCATCCCAATTATGGTGTTTCAATTTAGCAGTTGTTTTGAATATCGGTCTAGAGGGGCAGAAATCATTCTTTAAATGTTTCTCTAGGGTATTTGTTCTTCAAATTTATTAAGGGCATTTAAGAAATACCTGAGGATACTGTTTAGGACAAAACTTCTCGGGCCTGACTCTTGGAAATTTCAGTTTAGGAAATTTTAGGGGAAACCTTGGTGTCTGTTTTCTTAACATCTTCCCCTTTTCTTGTGTTCCTGGGAGACTTCATGGAAGTGGTCCGTTGGTACTTCATATGGGACAATGTTCTAGGGACTGGAAAATTTTAGGATATGACCAAATCTGATAACCAAAGAATTAGAGAACTCTAAGGTATGAAGACAAAGGAAAGAGTTTATGATAACTACAGCTCATCAAAGGAGGGAATGATTCTGCTGACCTGCTGAAATCTGCCTTCATGCAGAGGATTAGTCAAGGAAATAATGGCATTCACAATCTTTTGTAAATTAGATGACTGTCATGAATGTTTGAGGACCTAAAATTACACAGCTGGTAGCCAGCCAGCCTCTTATTTTGTCTTTTCTTTCTAAATCTAACACAGGAAAGAATTCCTGTTAACTTAGGTGTAAATGATAGGCTTATAGGAACAAGTCACATCACGGTTCTTTTAAGCAAGAGAAATGGAATGGGTTTGGGGAGAGGAGAGTGATGAAAGTCTCTTAGAAAGGTGTGTAGAAATGAAAGTCAAGGTTATTATTTTCCCTCAAGCTAGTGCTGAGGGTAGAACCAGTCAAGGTTCAGAAGGCAATAAAGAGCCCAGTGGACAATTTGAAAAGAGAGTGGAAGAGGTTCTTTACCAAAAATAAATACGTAAGAGTTGAAAAGGAGTGCAAATACATTGATCACTGGTACACCAGTGCATGCATAATAGAGGATGAGGTTGGAATAGACAGCATGGTACACACCCATTATCCCAGCACTCAGAAGAAGCAGGAAGACCATGAGTTCAAGCCCAGGCTGAGCTACTTAGTAAGTTGGGAGCCAGCCTGAGCTACATGAAACCTTATCTCAAAAACAAAACAACAATGACAATAAGAAAGACCAAGAGGCAGAGGAGGAAAAGGAAACAAAGAAAATGAATTTGAATATACATTAGACAGATGTTTTTCAGCACTGTAAGGATTTTGCATTTCATTCTAAGGATGATTTAATAGTTTAAGGAATGGAGAGCAAGAGAAGAAACAAGGAGATCTGAAGGACATAATTGTGATTCTCCAGGTGATGTGTTGGCCACTAGCACTTGGATGCTGTCTATAGATAAAGCTGATGAGAAATAGTAGGAAGGAGACTGTAGGATGATAGATTTAAAATTGAATCTCTGGAACTCTATGATAGATTTTAAAGTTGGCCCATAACTGAGGATTAGAGTATTTTACTTCCGAATCCAGTGTGTGTGAGAATTTAGGGTTATATAGAAAGCTTATTAAATATGATTTCCATTCCAGTTAATAATTTAATGTGTTAGCCAGGCAGTGGTAGTGCATGCAAGCCATTAATCCCAGCACTTGGGAGGCAGAGGCAGGTGGATCTCTGTGAGTTCAAGGCCAGTCTGGTCTACAGAGTAAGTTTCAGGACAGCAAAGGCTACACAGAGCAACCTTGTCTCAAAGCAAACAAACAAATAAATAAATAATTTAGCATGTGGCATCTGATGTGTTGTAATGTCTTAAATTTAGTTTCCTAATTTATAGTTAAATTATTTAGAATATTTAACTATGAGACAACACTAAGGGCTATTGAGATGGCTCAGCAGTTAAGAACACTTGCCTCCAAACCTGACAGCCTAAGTTTGACCCCTCTAACCCACACAGTAGGAGAGAACTGGCTGCCCCAAGCTGTCTTCTCAGCTCACCACACCCACGGTGGTGCAAGCACCCACATGCATGCACACATATACAATAAATAAAATGCAACAAAATTTGAAAAAATACAAGATTTTTTTGAAGCCAGCAATGGCATTCAAAACTTTCACGTACATGGACAGGTGTCACTCAGCACACCAGAGGATGTTGTTAATGGTAATAGAAACAACAGTGTGACATGCACTTTGATAAGGGAGTAGAAAGAGATGTGAAAAAGACAAACCATACCAGATGTGACCTGGGTTTGTATTTTTTAAAAAGTATTTCTACCACCTTCATTTGTAGGGGTGTGTGTGTGTGTGTGTGTGTGTTTGACTTGTGATTCTTAATGAAACTGTAGAACCAAGGTTCCACCAAACACACAAACCCCTATTCCATATTATTAATCTTGATAGCAGGCTAACTGTAAGCATGTGTCACTTTGTTAATTTTAAACCACTGATAAATCATAGAGCGTCAATTCAGCACATGCCTATGACCCTAGCACTTGGGAAGTTGTGTTAGGAGAATCAGAGTTTAAGGCCAAACCATGCTACCTAGGGAAATCTGTCACAAACAAGCAGGCAGACAAACGAACAGACAATGAAATCCCCAGAATAAGGACCTTGGAAGTTCCAGAAACTTACTCTTCACTCTCAGTGGTTGCATTATTTCTCTCTAGAGGTCTTTCTTTGTGTCGGAATAGTGTCAAAGCTTCCTTTCTGCATCATCTAACTTGGAAAAAAATGGTGCTTGGGGATCAAGTTTCCAGTTTAGATCCCAGGTGGCCTCAGCTCACAATGATTTTGTTTTGTCTTTTATTTTCTATCATTCTTACTGGACTGTATGTTCCACAAGACAGACTTTTACACCCACGACTGTCTTAGTTTGGGACCTGAGTGGCTTCTAAACAAGAGAAATGTATCTCCAACAACCCTGGAGACTGCACATCCAAGATCAAGGCATCGGGATGATGGGTTTGGGATGCAGACTGCTGGCTTCTGATGTCCCTATGTGATTGGAAGACAGCAAAGGGGCACCCTGAAATCTTTTGTGTAAAGGGCATTATTCCCACTTGTAAAGACTCATGACTTAATTATCCCCACCCCTAATTGCTAGCACATTGGGATTTGAAAATACTAATTTTGAAGGACAAAAACATTCAGTCCTATTCTCTTAAGATACCTAACATGGTGTAATAATCTAGGTAATTACTTAAAACTATTCTTTTTTTTTTTTTGGTTTTTCGAGACAGGGTTTCTGTGTAGCTTTGCGCCTTTCCTGGAACTCACTTTGTAGCCCAGGCTGGCCTCCAACTCACAGAGATCCACCTGCCTCTACCTCCCGAGTGCTGGGATTAAAGGCGGGCACCACCACTGCCCACTTAAAACTATTCTTTAGTACACTGATCATTAGTTAACAAATATATCACTCATTTAAGTGGAACAATAGCATTCTAGAACTTTGAGAATTTTCAAGTTACTTTTACAGTCTTACATAGATATATAACTTGAGAATTTTCAAAGTGATTAATTGTAATAATAATCAAACTTTGGTTTGCATAGAATGCTTCTGTTTTTTTGTTTTGTTTATTTGCTTGTTTCTTTGTTTTGTTCTTTTACATAATACCTTCACCCTGAACTTAAAATAGCCCAAGACAAGTAAGGAAGACAAATATTTTCCCTGCTTTTATTGTAGTCAAACCTGATCGCTTAGGAAACATAATGACTCGAATCTCATTAGTTTCTTTGTCTCT
The DNA here is from genome assembly GCA_902168405.1 of Peromyscus aztecus. Classification (NCBI taxonomy): domain Eukaryota; kingdom Metazoa; phylum Chordata; class Mammalia; order Rodentia; family Cricetidae; genus Peromyscus; species Peromyscus aztecus. The sequence goes on along the minus strand of CABHPQ010161362.1, from coordinate 35,607 downwards.
AGCTATCCTCATTGCCCACCACCCAAATTACTCATCAACTCTACCACCCATATATGATGCTCACACTCAACTCACAATTTTTTTTAATCAAAACCTTTACAGATATTATTTCCTTTAACTTAAAATACCAATTTGTGAGCCAACCTTACTTTACGTTGCTAATTTCTTACCTCTCCTTCAAAACTCTCAGTGTTTCCACTTTTAAGAAATGCTTAACAAAAGTGGAATACGCTAGACTAGTTAGGAGGTCATAAGAGTGAACCATGCAAGAGATGAGTGAATGAATGAAGTGAAATAATGAATGTAGTAAAGTAATGATAAAGTAAAAAAAAAAAAAAGAGTAAGTAAAAGAGTAGAGCCTTAGGCTGGATCGCGTTCCCCCTTGGGAGACTTGACGTCAGTGTGGCTGTCTTTCCTCTGTCCCTGGGAGCAGGGCCTCTCTTGTGATACCACCATGCCAGAGGTCCCGCTATGCCACCTACTTCGATGTGGCTGTTCTCCGCTGCCTCCTCCAGCCCCACTGGTCTGAGGAAGGCACTCAGTGGTCCCTGATGTACTACCTACAAAGGCTGCGACATATGCTGGAAGAGAAGCCGGAGAAGACCCCGGAACCAGACATCCCTCTCCTGCCCAGGCCCAGAAGCAGCTCGATGGTGGCGGCAGCTCCCTCACTCGTGAACACCCACAAGACCCAAGTAAGACACACCTGGTTCCTTGTCACTTGTGCTAGCAACATCAGCTGTAACACATTCTTTCTCTTTCTCTTCTGGCTTCAAGTAATTGTGCATTCCCGTAACTATAGCTTGGTAGGTGACTAACTCTTTTGTCAATATTCTTTTCTTCCTCTGCATGGCCAGAACCTTTTTCTATTCTTCAGATCTCTATTTACCATTGACAGAAATAGACCTTTTAAACATATGCTTTAGTATAAGCCTTTGTTTAACCAGAACATTGGAAACAGGCTGTCCTGGGAAAATCAGAGAAATAGTTAGAATAGGCATCTGACATGCAGCCTCATAATTAAATATCCTAAAGCAGGAAATTAGCATTTTATAGAATGTGATTCAACATTTTTTTTGCCCAACTCAACATCTTAAAGCATCTCAAAGCTACCATTGGGAATATTACTTTTTGATACTCAGGCTTACAATTTATCATGAATATTGAGAAAACTAAGCCGAGTGCACCCTGATGTGGTAACATTCCCATGAAGGTTGTATCCTGATAAATGATGCCCGCTTATCAGGAAGCACTTGTTCTTCCCATCTTTCTCATCATCTCCACAAGGTGAAAATATAGAGAAATGATTAGCTTGCAGGACATTCCAGCTATTTTGTTGTAGTTAAACTTGAGTGGGTTGTTTCTGAAAGCGGTTTCCTGCACACTCTAAAGATAAGCCCTTCTTGGGTAGTAGACACTCTCCCACAGTTACCATCTCCTTTGATGAGTTATTAGCCAGAAAAACTCCTATGTTGGAAAGAGCTGGGTGAGTTTGGAAAAGGGGAAAATGATCAAAATCTATCATATCAAAAATGTTTTATATATAAAAAATATGTATCTCCTCCCCTTTTTCTTAGTACTTTGGATCTGTGGCTAAATGGCCTCAGTGTTAAAATTGGCAACAGAAGTTGTGATTAATAAGATTGATAAGAAATATATCTTTGCCACAGCACAATCTGGATTCCAGAAGTTCAAACATGCAAGTTAAAAATTTTAGGACTCTCAGAACAATAGGCATAGTGCCATTGAAAAGGTGACACCTTGATAAAATAAATATTTGAATTACCTTGGTCCCTAGTCATAGTCTATGTTTATTGTTTGTTAAGGATCTCACCATGAAGTGTAATGAAGAAGAAAAATCTCTGAGCCCCGAGGCCTTTTCCAAGGTTTCATTGACCAATCTGCGAAGATCTGCAGTCCCAGATCTGTCTTCAGACCTGGGCATGAACATTTTTAAGAAGGTGAGTATTCATTTTGATATCTCTGTGATTTAGAAAGCCCGAGGGGCATGCTGTCCCTTGATGTCACAGGACGCAGGAGTAGAAAAGGGAGAAAATAATCAGCTTCTAAATGTAACAGTGATTCACCACATGACTCTGTAATCCTCTGTGTGTGTGTGTGTGTGTGTGTGTGTGTGTGTAGCAGTTATGTTTTCTCTTTTTCAAAATTATTTGTTTAATTATGTCCACGAAGAGCATAGAAACAAGTAGTTACTTGTCTATTAGCTCAACTGTTAATAAATAATGAGTTGTATCTCCTTCACTAATAACACAGCAGTACGTTGTGACCATCTATGCTGACCATCATTCTTCTAAAAACATTGACTGTTTGAGAGGGGGGGAAAGGAGATGTATTTCTATTATTGCTGCAAATGGGTATTTTTGAGTGCTTTAAAAATCTAAATGCTCACGCCTGAACCTAGAATAATGTATTCAAAATCAACAGGTAAAAGCTAGATTCATATATGGGTGTGTTTTTAAAGCTTTCCATACCATTCTAAATTCTGAGTTACCCTTGATCTTCAACGTCTTTGGCATGAATAATAGACTTGTACCAATGTCTGTTAGATGTCCTCTTTGACCATCCTGTGAACTGTGAAGTTGCCAACTAGAACAATGGACCTCAAACTTGGAAAGCGGAGTTGAAAAAGAGGTCCAAGCGGTGGCTAGGGACACTGATCCTCTATCCCAGTGGTTCTTGACCTTTAGTGTGCGTCAGAGATCAAAGGCATCCACAGGGCTCGTTAAGTCATAGATCACCGGGATTCTCCTTCTGAATTTTAGATGTTAGGTATGTCTGAGGGTGAAGCTGCAAGCTTGAGGTTTTTTGGGTTTTATTTTGTTGTTGCTGTATTTTACATACCAACCACAGTTTCCCCTCCTCCTTTCCTCCCATTTCCTCCATCCCACCTCCTTTATACCACCCCGTCTACTCCTAAGAAAGGGTAAGTCCTCCCACACGGGGGGTCAACAAAGCCTGACATATCAAGTTGAGGTGCAAGCTTGCGTTTTTAACAAGTTCCCAAAGGACGCTATGGCTGATGGTTCAGGGTCTTCTCTGTGAGAACCCATGCTCAAACTCACCCAGCAGAAAGACTTTCAGAATGTAAAGCATTTTGCTTGGTTTTGCTCCCTCCACCAAGACCCTTGTGACATTTTCCTCGATTATTGGATGATCCTCAGTGATGCCCTGGGGGTCCTCTTCCTCAAACATCTCCTGTGTTTCCTCTTACATCTGCTTTGTCCTGTGTCTTCCTTCATCTCTCATCCTTGCAGTTCAAAAGCCGCAAAGAAGACCGAGAGAGGAAAGGCTCCATTCCATTTCACCACACTGGGAAGAGGCGACCTAGAAGAATGGGTGTACCGTTCCTGTTGCATGAGGACCATCTTGATGTGTCACCCACCAGAAGCACATTCTCATTTGGAAGTTTCTCTGGGCTTGGAGAAGATAGGAGAGGCATCGAAAAGGGAGGCTGGCAAACCACTATCTTAGGTGACTACAAAGATCTTCCCAGTAGCCCACAGCCCAAGTGACCTATTTGTGAATGTGGATCTCAGGATCCCTTCCAAATCTAAGTCTTTCTTGAACAGTTTATTCAAGAACACTGGACCCAATGCAAGTACCCCAGTATTAAAATAATGTGGAGTTTTCACAACCAAAGAAATGCAGATAATTTAATTAATTATGCAAGATTTCTCTATGATAATCGAGTAAAAGCCATATTTCTTAGATCCTTATAGATGCAGAAACATGGCCATAGAGGATTCTGTATATTGATTTTCATCTAATGACAGACTTTTACTTAACTTTTAATAAAAGAAGGCAAGCAAAGGAAATAGGAACCCATTGCCCCCGACCCCCTTGGATGGCATATTAAGAAGGGAAGTTTCAAATCAGAAGCCGACAGCCAGCAAGCCGGGACAGATGGTCCCTGACACTTGTCTTAGACTGAGGCTGACCTTGTCGCAGACAGTCTCTCATCAATCATATTGACCTTGACTATTCCCCAGTCAAGTCCAATTCTTGCCACTTTGATTGAGCTTCATGCTCATCTTCGTACCCTCTCTATTGCTGTCCTCTAGAACAACAACAACAAAGAAAAAAAAAAAAAAACACCTCTCCGCAGAGTCTTCTAGATTTTAAAAGCCTCTTGTGATACTCTCGTCCATCTCAGGGAAATTGACCCGGCGGGGCAGCTCAGATGCAGCCACTGAAATGGAAAGCCTGAGTGCCAGACACTCCCACTCCCATCACACCCTGGTGAGCGACCTGCCAGACCACTCCAACAGCCATGGAGAAAACACTGTCAAGGAAGGTGGGTCCAGCATGAATGGCAGGCAATTGGCAGGATGGGGAAGGAGTGCCGATTTCCTGCATGGCTTCCCGTTCTTAAACTGGGACCCACACATCCTAGTGAGGGTTTCTAATGGTGTGATGAAACACTGTGACCAAAAGCAACTTGGGGAGGAAAGGGTTTATTTGGCTTATGCTTCCACATCACTGTTCATCACTGAAGGAAGTCAGAACAGGAACTTAAATGGGGCAGTAACCTACAGGCAGGAGTTGATGCAAAGGCCATAGAGGAGTGTTACTTACTGGTTTGCTCTCCAGGACTTGCTCAGCCTGTTTCTTATAGAACCCAGGACAAACAGCCTAGGGATGGCACCACCCATATTGGGCTGGACCCTCCCCCATCTATCACTAATTAAGAAAATGCCCAACAGGCTTGCCTACAGCCTGACCTTATGGAGGAATTTTCTTAATTGAGGTCCCTTCCTCTCAGATGACTTTAGTTTGTGACAAGTTGACGTAAAACCATCCAGCACACCATGTTGATTGTTCTCTGCACCCTTATATTTTCAAAACCCTGTACCCTTTCAGAAATTGGCTCAGAAACTTACTTGTTAGCTATTCTTAGCACAGCTTTAGTAAGTAGCAGGGGATGTTGGACACTACTTGATGAGCACCATACCTCCAGGGAGAGAGCAAGGACAAAGCAGTCATACATATTTTAAAAGATCATAAGCCCAAAGGCTGGAGAATGTCTAGACTCATTGCTTGTCCACCTCCATGCTGTACCTCCAAGGCAGGCAGCTCCTATAAATCAGTGGGAAGGAAGTCTGTCCTCCTAAGGCCACTGGATCATTTTTCTGACAGCTGCTGTATCATCTTGGTGGTTTATTTGGAGCAAATATGTGTTTCTGGGTGGTACCCACACAGCTTCTTACTCTTTACATGGAACAAAATCGTTTATCCTTTTCGTTATTGGTATGCTCTCACAGTAGCGTGAACTTCATCCCTTGATTCCCTTTGTCCCCAAACTGTTCTGTAAGTATTCAGTGGTATCTATTATTTGTCAGTACAAATCTAAGTGCCATTTCTCTTGGACAAAAAGAAATTTGTCTTGTTATTCTTCAATACTGTAGATAAAAATAAATAGTTTTAGAGACGCATTTTTGTTGATTCACAGTTTCATACGTGTGTGTGTGTGTGTGTGTGTGTGTGTTCTGATTAGTCTCCCCATCCCACCTCCAGGCCTCTCTTATCTCCTTCTTGTCTCTGTCAACACCAGAGCATCCTCACCATCTCCATCCCTAATAGTTTCTTTCTCAAGTTCCTGATGTTTGGTTTAGTAAAGTGAAGTTTATTTAAAAGCTATAAACTCATAGAAAAAGATCTCAAATAAATGAGTTTATACCAATGGACTGTTGTATAACAGTAAATAAGGTCTATATAATGTTATCAACTTAAGTCATCCTTATAAAATTTAAATTCTAGCTTCAGTCTTAAGGAGAATACTTGTGATCACAGTTTTCTATGACCTTCGCTATCTGTCAGATCTCAAATTGCCTTACAGCATTCCATGCCAGTTGAGAATAGCTTTGAGACCATAAGTCCATTATCTTTAAAAGTTATGATTGTGGTCACAATATAAGAAATAGCGCAACAGTCTAACTGGTGTATCAGGTCCACACAAGGGAAACTGAAATTTTTCCCTTGTCTTACCAGTGCGATCGCAGATCTCCACCATCACGGTTGCGACCTTCAACACCACTCTGGCGTCCTTCAACGTAGGCTATGCAGACTTTTTCAGCGAGCACATGAGGAAGCTCTGCAGCCAGGTGCCTATCCCAGAGATGCCGCACGAACCCCTGGCATGCGCAAACCTGCCACGAAGCCTCACAGATTCCTGCATTAACTACAGCTACCTGGAGAACACAGAACATATTGATGGGACCAACAACTTTGTCCACAAGAACGGCATGCTGGATCTTTCTGTAAGTGGCCGTACTTTTCCTTATGAAGACTAGAAAGAGTTTAGTGTAATTTTTACAAGATTGGATAACATGGGCGTGTAGGTATCTTAGACATATTTGCTGAATCTTAGAATGAAGAAGCAACCCATATAAAGCTTTCACAAGAATACCAACCATCTTAAATGTACCTTTTGCTTTTTGCAAGTATTTTATTATGTTTGATCTTATCTCAGAATATTTTTTACCTAAAACCTTAGTGAATCCAAATACACACATGTAAATTCATTTAAGTGTGTGCTCCACTACGCCTCTGTGTTTTTTCTACAATAAAAGTAAGAAGTTCTTTTATTTTTCTTTAGTTATATAATCACCAGGACTATAAACCTCCCATGAAGCCAGAAGGAAATGAATAGAAGTCCTTGAAAGACTTAAGTTTGCCTTCTCGGAAATGCCTGTTTTGAGTACAGTCATTAGCCAATGAAAGGGTTGTTATAGTTTACAATTATATTTTACCAACATTTTTATTACACTGTATGGAACCAGGCTCGGCAAATACTTTAAGATATTAAAATCAATAAAGGATCATAATTTAAACATACAAATATTATGCATTTAAAATTGAATGTTAAATAATGATACAATCATGAGGGAGTCAATGTTCCTGTGGTATAAGTGTAAGGAAGCCTTTGTTCTTTATTATTTCTGGGAAGGGAAATGCAGAGGATTAAAATGTTTTGTATTTAAAAAGCCAGTTAAGTGTTCATTTGGGCAAATGATTTTTTTTTTCATTAACTCAGTATGCTTCATTATTTCCATCAGCTATCTCTTTCTTGGCAAGACTGGAAGGTTTAATGAGCTATTAACTGTCTTGAATTATTTATAACCATTTCTAGTAGTGCCCAATGAAATGGATTAAATAGGATAAGGAACTTTTGGAAAAGGGAAATGTGGACAACTTCATTGTCCTATGTTTACCTTTGTGCTCTGCAGGTGCTTCTAAAGGCTGTTTATCTTGTTCTTAACCATGACATCAGCTCACGAATCTGTGATGTGGCGCTGAACATTGTGGAGTGTTTGCTTCAACTTGGTGTGGTTCCCTGTGTAGAAAAGAATAGAAAGAAGAGTGAAAACAAGGAAAACGAGACTGTGGAAAAGAGACCAAGTGAGGGGACTTTCCAGTTCAAAGGCCTGTCCTCAAGTTCCGCCAGTGGGTTCGGAGTCCCTTCTGCCAGTGGAGCTGGAGATGGTGGAGCAGGAGAAGGAGGAGGTGGAGATGGAGGAGGAGGAGGAGGAGGTGGTGGAGGAGGTGGAGGAGGTGGTGGAGGAGGTGGAGGTGGCCCTTATGAAAAGAATGAGAAGAACCAAGAAAAGGTATAGTTGAACTACCTGCTGTATCCTCAGGCAATTTGGTGTCGAGAATTCTTTTCCATTTGTGCATGTGAACGTGTGTGTGTGTGTGTGTGTGTGTGTGTGTGTGTGTGTGTGTGTGTATAGTTTTGTTTATTTTCCCAGATATTTATTGACTAGAATAGCAACAAGTCACTAGGGTCTGAAAGCAATATTGGTAGAAATCTCTTAATGAAGCGCTCAGCGGGCTTTTGTAGAGACTTAGATGAACTTGGCTTCTAAATCCAAAAATTGGTGTTACCCATGCAATGTTAGAATTGTTTTGTTATTGTTGGTTGGTAGTTGGTTGTTTTTTTTTTCTTGGTAATTTTTTTTTCTGGAAGGTAACATCTCACTATTCACAGTCTGACAGCAAGGATAACATCTTTTTCAAGATGTTTCCATATCCAGCCTAATAGTGTAGTGACAATCTGCTCAGACTCTGTAAAAATATATAGATTGATCAACAGACATTTACTTCTTGCATTTATGGAGTCTAGAAAGTCCAAGTTTCCAGTGCCAACAGGAGTTTCCTGCAACCTCTTCTCTGGGCCAGGAGATGACTGCCATCAGTCACTGTGTGCTCACATGACCTTCTCTGCAAGTGCAAACAAATCCTGAGAGATCTAGTCTCTCCGTGATGTTCCCTGGCTCTGGACACCAATGTCTAACCTCGTTTAATTCTAATTACCTCCTAAAGCCAGTCTCCAAATACCAACAGATGGACAGGAAAGGCTTTGGTGTTTGAATTGTGAGAGACACAGAAATCTAGCAGTCTGACTTTTTGCAGTGTTATTTTGATGTGTTTGGTATGGAAACAGCTACCCAGTCTCAGTTCCCTTGAGTCTCAATGTATCATATCCCCGAGGTTTTCATCTGGTTATTATTGGTTGTTTCCCAAATTTCATTCTTGCTACTTATCATCATGCCTTAGGATCTCTTGACTTATCAAGAATTTCTTTCCCGTCATCTGAAGTTTAGATACAAATTATCACGGTTTAAATTCATACGACTTACACTAATTTCAGTTGGAGGTTTTAGCTTCCAATTGATGTTCATAAATTGAAATAAACCAGAGAATTCTTTAACAGGTGACAATCTACATATCATGCTGAGTTTACAAGTAAAAGATTACACTGTTCTGCAATTTGTTACATAAACTATGTATTGCCAGTTTTTCCATATCAGATTTAACATATTAATGAATAGTACTTTCTTCTCTACCTCTAGTCTCACTGGTGCCTATTTACTCTGCTAATCTTCTATTTCTTCATCTCACAATTTGCTTATATCTTCCCAAAATTCATGAGATCTGATCCACAAATCTATTCCAATATTCTTGGGTTCTTGCTCTCTTATTTAGAATTTTCTACTCTTGTCTTAATCATGTCTTGTCTAGATATTATCTTAAATATACTTAGTTAATAATTATATAAACAATTAATTAAATTATATCATTGTATAACTACAATTAAACAACTATATATAATTATTAGTTACAATAAATATCATAATAATTATATTAAATATTATAGCATGATATAATAAATGTCATTTTGACCAAAATTACCACATGTGGAATATTTTAAGGTCAAGATTTATTATCTCCAAAACAGCCACCAAGATGTAAATATTATGTAGATACTTACCAAACTGTAATTGGACTTTCAGATCTACAGAAGTCTATTCTACCTTAAAACCATCTGTTATTTTCAGTGGAATCAGAGTTTATCTGCTTTTACAACCTGCTGTGGGGGACTCAAGAGAGAAAGGGAAAGCCAATTTCTATTTCTTTATTGGCCACTGGCCTATAATAAGAGTTTAAAATATCATTTCATAACTCTGATTTCTGCCTGTAGCTTGAAACATCTTTCTCCACGTCTCCAGGGAAAGCAACCTAACTCCCAAGGACATCTGAAGGCCTAAGAAATAAAGTCTGGATGGATGTGTACAGAGAGTTTTCAGAACTAGAAAGGCTTTTAAAGAGCATAAAATAATTTTAAAATATATGTAAATCAACCTTCCAAAGAAACCCTTGTCACTGTGACCTTTTCCAAGGTGCTGCTGCAAAAAGCTGCAGTGTTCCTGAATTTACCCAAAGGTGCTCAACCAGGAGAACCAGTGAGGACGCAAGTCCACTGAGTCTTAATCTCTCCTTACTGAGCCACCACTCAAGAACCTAGCCTGCACACCGTGACTCTGAAGGACAGCAGTGACATCTGCCTAAAAATAATACTGTGTTTGTTTTGCTCTTGTGGACATCACATGTTGTCAGTTACTTCTCACTATATCTCTACAAGACAGGTGCTAGTGTGGTGCCCTTTTCAGAGAGCATGGGCTTCTAAATATTAATAGCTTGCCCGAGATTTCATAGTTGTTAAATATTGAAGTTAAAATTTGGATCCAAAATAAAAATCACTTCTGACTTAGCAAATGCACAATTTCAGAGTGTTCTTTGGATTCAGGATGATTCTTCAAAACAGTCACCAGGTGATGCCAAAGTGACTTTTAACCCCCTTCTTACCTTGTGCCCTGACTAGTCACTGGAGAAAGAGTTCCTTCAGGCAAACACCCTGATGTTGGATGGTTAATAGGGGCAGCTTTGCACCCAGAGGAGGCCTTCAGTTGTGGCAGGTTAACCACCAACATTTCTGTCAGCTCAGAGACTTTTCATTCCTGAAGTGTGGCTCTCTAGGGCCCCATCCCACATCTGCTACCTGAATTTACAGACAAGGGGAGGAGGATCAGTTGGATAAGGTCAGAGAAGGAGATGTTCCATCTCACCATGTTGAGGTACATGATAATGCCTCTGGAAACCCCTAGCCCTTTCACACCCTACCCACCTTACAGTAGTCATTGTTTGTCAACCCAGCAGTGTGGCTAATGGAGAAAAAAAAAAAAAAAAACAACGTCGTGATTGTGGTTTAATTCCCTTCCACTATTTCATTTGGTGTGTATGGAAACCAATGATACAGGGAGGATAGCCATTAGCACCCTTACTTCACAAGCAGAAGAGTAAAACAAAAGAGATTAGTTAATTATGCAATTGTCTTACATCGCCATTAGCAACCAGGGATCATGAGCTAGAATCCTGGCTCTGTGTTTCACATGCTGCCAGTCAAACAGAGCCAGAGGATAAGGAGGGAGCCTTCAGCTATTAAATGGCCCTCCCACTGTGGGCTCAGCATTATTCCTCAGTAACAGCTTATTTATTCTTCTATAGAAAGAGTTCACGTTCCTTTTTTGGTGATCCCTGTTTTTCATTCCCCAAAAGTGAAAGGAACAAAAGATAAATTTCATAATTTATCTCAGGAGGCATCTCAGGAGGCTCACCTGATGAGCCTCAAGAGGAAAGTCCAGCTGAATATTTGTTGAGTTCTATACATTCTACTTTGTTTGTGGTCATTATGTATATTGCAATACGATGGAAGTATAAATTGGGATATTATTCTCCAAAATGTCAATCTTATTATCATAACAGTCCCAAGTTCCAGACTTTGATCAGTTCCAGAGAGCTAATAATGATTTTTGCCAGGTGCTGTTATCAGAAACTTACTGAGAAGGATAATCTCTAAGAAAATATATTTGTGTTCACTGTTGATCAGCCCACTGTCACTGTCTAGGTTGTAGTTCTGATCATCCATCAAGGATATGAAAGTATATCTTGTAATAAACACATTCAAATTCTGTATCATTGTAGGACATTCAGAATGCAGTTTCTTTCTATTGGCTAGGTTTTAGAAAAGTGAGTTTGTTGAACTCTTGAAATTTTTATTTTCTAAATTGCCATAACACACACATTAATTTTATAAAAATAGAATTCTAGTACAAAAAGAGCTTGGTGGCAAAGTCAACAGGCTTCTCTTTCTTTCTCAACCATGGTTACCAGGATGAAAGTATACCTGTAAGCAACCATAGGCTTGCCCTCACCATGCTGATCAAAATAGTGAAGTCTTTGGGATGTGCCTATGGTTGCGGAGAAGGACACCGAGGGCTCTCTGGAGATCGTCTGAGACACCAGGTATTCCGAGAGAATGTAAGAGAATTAAAGTAGATTCCATTTCCTCTCTTTCTCTCTCTCTTTCTTCTCTGCTTCCTAATGAGGAATGAGTCCTTTGACAATGAGGGTCAGTGTTCCCTGAAAATATTGTATTTCATAGGCAATTAATGTCATCTTTGGGTGAGAGGATTCCCACAAGGCATCTCAAGACATCTAAAACCAAGGCTTAGGAAAGTTTAATTGGGAAAACTGGTCTGCCTCCTGCCCATTGCAGAGCATTTGGAAAAAGGGTGCAGAATCAGAACATCTAGATAGAAGCTTGAAAGAACCTTGCACAGATACAAACACTTAGTAAACATCTGTTGGTCTGTGCAGATGCTCCTTCAATCACCTGGGTAACAAAGGAGCATTTTACATTAGAGGAAAAGGTCAAAGACATTGATATTCTTACTTAGAAATGGAAAGTGGCCCTTATTGAGACAAAACAGGACTGTAAAAGTAGCCAGGCATCTGGCTGCTTTGCTTGAGAATGCCCCTCAACTTCTATATGTTTGAGATCATGTTCCTTTGAACTGTATGAAACTTAAAACTCTGCATGTGGGTTGCCATTAGACTGCAGTAACAGCACATGATTTGTTACAGCTTGCTTTCAATTGCATCTATCAAGTGTTACCTTTCCTTCTGACTTCAGCAACAACCCACATCCAACAAGCCTGATACAGGCTAGTTGCCTCATTTCTATATTGGAATTGAAATTATGAGAAAAAATCTTTTTAAAATGAAATTTGATGCAAAGTTGAGCACAAATCTCTTTGGTGTATCTTTGCAGAGTTTTATGATCACGTCAAAACCTGATGCCAGTCCATTTTCTCTGGCGTAGGTTTTGTCATGAAATGTTCATACAGGATTAGCATGCTAGAGTTCTTGCTTAATGTATCATCTACCATCCATTAATTTATCCATTTCTCTTTCTTTTATATTCAATTATGTTATAGTATTTTGTTTATGTGTATATATGGGAGGTATAGTCACAGTGGCTAACTTTTAAATTCCCCAACTCGGACATTTTGACCAAGATCTAGATTTTGAGACCAAAAATTTAAAAAAAAATCAAAACAATTAATAAGACAATAAAAGCTTCTCTTACATCAGTCCTTACACATACATATTTTTAATTCTGTTACAAGATGAATAAAAACTGTCAAGGCTAACGAAAACACATACAGAAGAACAATGTCACAGACTTCAGCTTAAACGATAAAAAGAAGCATCTTCCTGGAGGTGTAATCTGGCTTTGAGAGCTATATTCTGTTTTTCTGAATTGATGGAAAGCAGGACCGATTGGGTCAGAAGAGAGGTTGCTGTCATTGCCTGGCCAAGAATATCTTGTGTTTCTGTGAGACTGGCTGGCCAATTTTCTACTTACTTTTTCAACCTGGTTTCTTGGCTGGTTGCTTTCTGATCTTCTAGACCTCTTCTGTACTCATTATAAAGATTATATGCACAAGTTTGAGAAACTTCCCCAGGAAAATGTCTAGTTTAAGAACTGTATATTTCTGTGTTTCTGCACCATGGAATTTTCAAATGCAGTCTTTCTTGAAAAGTTAAGATTGTATCTCACCTTCAGACCAGACCATTGGGTTTTATATATATATATATTTTTTTTTTTTAAAGACATTAGTGTAGTGATATTCTTTAAGAGCCTAATGGTTCTAACACCCATAATAATCATAGGTTATTAATCTAATTTAGTTAGTAGTCCCAAATTATTGAAAAGAAATTCATAGATTAATACTTTTATATTTCTTGAAAATATAAAAATATCAAAAATTCTGATATTTACTCCCTTAATACTTCTTAGGTTATTAATCTAATGATTTATTAGTAGATCCAAATTATTGAACAGAAATTAATTAATTTTTTATATTTCTTGAAAAAATTAGGTTTATTCAGAATAAGGATTTTAAAGTCTGGGGAGCCTTAAGCTAGATGAATTTCCCATTAAACTCTCACAGCACTGTAGATAGACTTGCTTCTTCCACAGCAGAGATATGAAACTATACCTTTTTGGTGTGTTTTATACAGAGCATGAAGTAGTTTGTACTTCAGAAGTTTATTCTCTTTATAAATATTAGAGTGAAGATCTTTATAAATCATTTATGCAATGATAGTTAAATCCATGCAGATCACATTGTACTTAAGTGCTTGTAAACATCACTTTATCACAAAGCAGCATCTATTTATAAAAAACAAAACAACAAAAACATTACCTTGTTTCAGATGTGGTAACTTGAAAGTTCTCTGGAATAAAAACTCCTGATTTCAAATCCTATAAAACATAGTAACAGAAGAATGAAAAAAAAAATCTCTCAGCAATACAGATGGAGAGAGATTATAGCAAGATCATACCAAAAAGCTTATACAGTGAATTCCAAGTTCCTTTTCTACAATTTATTTTTTCCTTTTAAATGTCCAGGTGCCTTTCCTGGGTCACAATCATATCAAATAGTAGCGCAACTTACGTTTCCTTCTGAGTCACTAGTAAAAACTCATCAACAGGATTCCAGTTCTCAGGGATCACCTCCCTCAATGCCTACACCTGACTGCGAAGTTTTCCATCCTCAAGGTGGCCTCCCCGAGCTGTATCTTCTTTCTGGATCCTTTAACCCTTTCCCTCAGCCCAGACACCTCCACCATTTCCCCATTCCATCCCATCATCAGGACCTTTCCTGTGTCTCTTTTGTTCATACAGCCTTCTTCAAGGTACCAAAAAAACTCTAGTAACAGTCATCTCAACCCTTTGTTATGAGTGGCTGGTATCTAAGCATAGTTCCTCGAGACCATCAGTGCCTGAGTGTTAATGAGACTATTTCCCAGGAGAGCTAACTACACCTTAGTAGGCAAGACCCTGACTTCTGGTAACAACTCCACTGCAGAACTTACAGTATCAGCTTGGACAAAAACCCTTGATTTCTTTCGACCTCAGTTTCTTTTGCTGCAAGAAACAGAAATCAGAAAGTAATAAAGTCAGGCCCGATGCCTTTTCATGCAAGAAATGCATATTTTTACAGCAAAGCACCATGCAAATGAGGCTTATCTGTCAATAGTAGGAGAAAGCTGAGAGCCTCCTAGTGTCCCCAGTAGATGAGAATATTCTGTCTGAAACCTTTACTCTCAGTGTCTGTGACTTTGTTGCTGCTGATGGTAGGAATTGTTCCCTTTTCCTTTGCAAGGTGACAAAGTTATTTACTAGCTCATAGGAAATATACTGTTATTTTGAGCAGAAGGACCATGTCATGAGACCAAATTCTATTTAAATACCATACTTTCTTTCACATTCCAATATGGACAAATAACACATGGATATCATATTTTATGCCTCTTACATGGTCCACAGACCTTTTCCCTCTTGGCCATGTAAGAGGTCACTGTACAGCTGTGGCTGTATCTCAGTTGGTAGAGTGGCTGTCCAGCATCCATGACACCCTGAGTAAAATATGCAGTAGCACCTTAGACGGATGATGGTACACATCTGTAATCCCGGAATTCAGGAGGAGGATGCAGGAAGATTAGAAGTTCAGGTCATCCTCAGCTATATAAGGAGTCCAAGGCCACAATAGGTTACTTGAGGTCCTGTCTTAAAAAAAAAATGAATTAATCAAAAACTGTAAAAGGCCACTGGATTTCCACTCACTACTCCTCTGTAAATTTCTCCATTAAATCTATCTAACTTCAAAGTGCCTGTGCAGGAAAGCTACACGCTTTTTCCAGTTGCACAGCCTTTGAGTTTTCCTAAGAGTGGCCTGTCGAGTCTATGACTTACTTCAATCTTACTTCTTGAGTTATTCTCACTGATCTTAAAATCTTGACCTTGGTGAAAAGACTTGGGTTCTTCTGGGACCAGCATGGAACATGAACTATGAGGAGTTTTTCTGAGGAGTGGTTTTTTCCAAATACAAGCTCCTTCTGCCCACTTCTTATTCAAATAACTTGGCCTCGCATGGGGAGGATCTGGCAGCAGTCTGAGGGAGTGGGTGGGAGTCTTTGCCTCCGGCAACTTTTGTCTCAGACTAACGGTGTCTGGCACTTAAGCTGGTACTTGTGACTTTTTCGCTCTTCTTCCTTCGTTGCAGGCCCAGAACTGCCTCACTAAGCTATACAAGCTAGATAAGATGCAGTTCCGACAAACCATGAGGGACTATGTGAACAAGGACTCTCTCAATAATGTAGTGGACTTCTTGCATGCTTTGCTAGGATTTTGTATGGAACCAGTCACGGACAGTAAGTAAAGCCACCTCTGAGTTTGAGGAGCAGCCACTGTGAGGTGAAGCAGGTAGTCTTTCCCTGACACACTCAATGTCTGGGACTAGAACTCAGAGAGGAAAAGTACTGATGCGTGCCCGTACACATGTGATCATGTATGTGTGTGGGAGTGTGCATAATAAAAAAAAAAACAAGAGCTGCCTCCAAATTATCTTTTGACGCATGGTGTCCTCACAAGGTAATTTACCTCACTGAATAGGAATTTGGTAGTTCTGTCTCTCATCTGACCTGTGTATGACAAGGGAGACCAAAATCAAAAGATAAGGAAATATATTTACTAGTTCAACAAGTATGAAATGAGAGCCTACAACATGCCACTTGTAGTGTTTGGTATTTTTTATATAATAAACTAAAAGAGAAAATGCAATTCGCATAAACATTGTGTAGTGATATAATTGGCACATGTACGTACAGACTTAGTTCAATTAAATTAGGCAAATATTCAGACCAACAGCCTACCTATAGTTCAGTGGCTTTAAAAGAAGTATGGAGGCCTAAGCTGCAGGGTGAAACTAGAAAGTACCAGTCACATTTGTACAAAATGAACTCTTTTGAGACCTTCTGAATGTAGATGCATTAAGAAACTGGAACCCAGGTTGAGTCAGATGCATAATTTGAGTCGAGCTTTGAAATAAATAACTTTTTGGCATAGATTCATTGCTCATATGATACTTGAATGGAGTTGACTAATTTATGGTAAAATCATCTGTGTGTTTAGAAGCAGTTTTTTTCCAGGTTATCTCCTATTCTTTATTATCCAGTTATCACACTAAGAGAAAATATTGCTTCCTTGCAGACCCCCTGGAATAACCTAACCTCTCAGATCTAGTTTAAACTAACCATTTTATAAATTTGAAAGCAAGGGAGTAAGGATTGTAGTCAAAATCTTTGAAAGAAAATCCAGATAATAAACTTAACTATCTCTGTGTCTCTCCGTCTCTGTCTCTGTCTCTCTGTCTCTCTGTCTCTCTGTCTCTCTCTCATTTCTAATTTGAGGTAAAAACTCTGAGCACAGACTGCAGTATTATTTTCAGTATTGTAAACCTGGAAATAAGTCTGTATTAATTGGTACAGACAGTCACAGGTTGATAATCAAGCATGCTATGTTCATCAAGGATTCATGAGATAGAAAGTGAGTCACAGTAAATCAGACCCACAATACAGCTCCTTATCCATCAGTCTGGGAGCTATATATGTTCTTCCCACAATCCACAGTTGGCTCACAGGTCATAAGGATTCCTTTCGCAGAGCCACAGAATACGAATCTGTCTTCTGAAGATCTTCGGATATGTTTAAAAAAAAAAAAAAAAAGCTATAAAATACCGTGGAGGTTCACAGCCTTTTGGTCTCCAGTGTTTTCCATGTTCTGTGTTAAGGTTGTTGCTCTGAAGGAGAGTGGAAGTCTTTCCTCTCCACATGTGCCCAGAGCTTCTGGGAACACATGTTAGGAGGACTCAGTTTCCTCCAGACCTGCAGCAGATCTACAAGGACTCTACCACTTCCCCTTTGCTGCATAGCTCATGTTGGCCAATCTCATGCCCCTTCTGACATACTGGATAGTTTCCCCTAAAAAGCCAGAGTTTCTCACCAAAGAAAGTTGAGCCACATTATATTTTCTCTATGGAGAAACCAATAAGTTGATCTTCCTTCCTTCCTTCCTTCCTTCCTTCCTTCCTTCCTTCCTTCCTTCCTTCCTTCCTTCCTTCCTTCCTTCCTTCCTTCCTTCCTTTCCTCTTTCCTTCCCTCCCTTTCTCCCTCCCTCTTCTCTCTCTCTCTCTCTCTCTCTCTCTCTCTCTCTCTCTCTTTCAGTAGAACCCTTTTCCTTTCTAAGATTAACCAACCCAAATGCTCCTCTGTACGGGCCATGTCAGAGCAGACTGTGAAATAGACTGTTTTTCTAATCTTCCCATGGATCATTACCCTGGGTGTGTCTTTAATCACCAATGTCTATACTTTCATGAAGACCTTCCCAGTGTCCTAGCTGCCAAACACTTCCTTACATCCTTCAGCTGTGTAGCTTATTGCCTTTAATGTATGTCTTTGCATTCCAGACAAAGCTGGATTTGGAAATAATTTCACCACCGTGGACAACAAATCCACAGCCCAAAATGTGGAGGGCATTATCGTTGGTGCCATGTTCAAGTCCCTCATCACACGCTGTGCCTCAACCACACATGAGCTCCACAGCCCTGAGAATTTGGTGAGAAGCATTCCCCACTTCCTAATAGCAGGTCTTAGACTCAGTCCTGAGAAAAGCTCTCATACTGTTACCTGGAGAAAGGAAAGCTGAATTCTTAAAGTTACAGTATCCATTTTTTCCACTGTCACCCCCTAACCCACCATGGAGTCCTAACCACTCCGTCCTACCTACAAATTGACTCATCTTCCTCCTCCACCCCACAGGCTTGTGTAGAGAGTGGTAAAAAGATTACAGGTACTTTTAGCCTTTCAGAAAGAAGGTGATAAAAATATGTTAGAGGTTCATGAAATATGAAAGGATATTACTCTGAGAATTATTTGAAACTGTGTTTACTTTTAAGAATTCATGCAAATATGCTATTGAAGTTTGTTTTACTTTCTTTTAATTGAACATTATAATCTTTATCTGCCCTTCATAAAAGCATGTCGTAATTAATCAAATGAAGTTGTAAGTAGTGTGGGAAGAAAAACTATTATGAAACGCCCAAGTCCTTCCAAGAAGAACAGGATGTCTTGAGATACTCAGTGCACAGATAGGTGAATTCAGGTCCCTTTAGGGACCAAAAGAGCATTCCTCCTACATCTGTTAGATATTATGGTTTCTATATAGAAGTGATCCCATTTACACATATGGACCTATCTACTACTTTACTAAATGGAGGACATTATTTTATATTATTCTAAAATGCAAAGTTCATTTTAGATAAAGATAATTTTCACAAACCAAATGGAATTTACGTTTGCTGATGGTCAATAGTAATCCAGCAATGTTCTTGGACCTTGAGTGTAACACAGACACCATTCATACAGTCTTTTTGATCCTGGCTAGACGTGATTTTTGGAGTTGATGATAGTGCATGTGAGTTCTTACAAATTTTATTGTGCAACTTCATACATAGAAGAAATATTAGATTCCTTAATTATCCATAGACTTACCTTTGAACTGCTATCCCATCAGAATAACTAGAAGTCAAATTCGAGTCATTCTTAGGTTTCCCACTCTGCAAAGTCTCAGTCAGTGTCCAGAGTGAGTCTCCAGAGACCCTAGCCATTCATAGGTAGCAGTTATTTCCCATAGTGCTCTCTGCTGATGTGTAGGCCTGTGCATACCCCGGTGAAAATAGAATCTTTGCTCTTAGCTGGCTTTCTCTTCCTTGGAAAAGCAAATGAAGGGCAGAGTGAAGGCCTCAGAGCCCTGCTCCCCATAGACCACAATGGATACTGTTTCTGTTGTCCTCAAGGGCCCTTCCTTTGCCTTCCTGAAGATCATGGGCATAATTGTCCCATAGTATTAGGGTTTTATAGAACAAAGATATCAAGGTGATTTTTTAGGTTTCTAAATTCTGTTTTACCACGAAGACAAAGAATATGGTAACTACTGCTTTAAAGAAGGGAGGCAGAGATGCAGGTGCTGAGAAGAAAACAGTATCTCAAGGAAAAATAAATACACAGACATTTTTTAAATGTCGACCCACCAGTGCACTGGCCTTAAAGCCCCCTCTGCACAGTCTTAGGTTCATGGTCACGTTTACAGACAATGCGACTACAGCATACATATCATTTACTAAGTATGTCCAGGAAAGTTCATCATCCTATGAATAATCAGCCTTCATTAGAAGTATCTAAATGAATTACTTAACATTTTACCGTAATCATCCAGACCATTTGGAGAAGCTGATTAGGGGCTGAGGTTTCCATTCTAAACAAAATTCTGGCTACCATTTTTTTTTCCTTCAGGCAAATAAAGTTCTCTTCAGAGCTCAAAATTAAGAGGGAAAAAAATGGGAATCCAGTGTTTAAGAGTGTAGACTGATGTCTTCCAAGTGGTATAGCTGACTCTATGAATCTGAAGCTGTGCCAGCCATTCTCTCCTGTACTGAATAGGAAGGGTAGCATTCTCCCGCAGGAGCGACGGGGAAACAAACACATCCATTACTACAGCAGAATTTTGTCGTCCTTTCATGACGTCACTGCTCATCAAAGCCCAAGGAATTGACTCCTCTCCCTAGGACATCCAACCAGACCACTTTCTGGTTATCTTTACTGTTCCCAAACCTTCTTGCCTTCAAACAGGGACTGTACTGTGACATCCGCCAGCTGGTCCAGTTTATCAAAGAAGCTCACGGGAATGTCTTCAGGAGAGTGGCTCTTAGCGCTCTGCTTGACAGCGCTGAAAAGTTAGCCCCAGGGAAAAAGGTGGAGGAGACTGGACAGGAGTCTAAGCCTGCAGGTGGTAAAAGGTTGGAAGCTTGAGCTCTCTGAATATTAGTGTTTGCTAACTGTCAGAAGAACGTTACCCTTTATCATCATGTCTAGTCCATGTGTTTCCTGATATGGTACAAAGTCGGGGCAGGGATGGTAAAAGTGTCTTGTACGACTGGTATCATTGATAGTCCAACTGAAGTATTAAAATAAATGATTTTTAAAGGTGAACACTTTGAGATAATTGGGTTACAAAGATTGTTCACATAGATGGATTAGTGTTTTCATAGATTATCATGGAGGTGGCTTTGTCATAAGATTGAGCATTCTATGGACAGGTGACTGTTTTGCCCTGTGATGCCCTGTACCATTCTTTGTCACAGCAACACAGTGAGAAGCCATCATCACCTGCCTTTGGGTTCTCAGGCCTCCAGAGCCATGAGCTAAATAAACCTCTACTATTTATTTATTAGATGGAATGAGCTCATATACTCAAATTTCACTCTATAGTGCTTGATGTTTACATGGTTAAACATTATCTTTGTTTTAGTCCTTTTTTATATCATTTATATTTTTACCAAGAAAAGAAAGCACAATTACTGGCACCATGTTCTTTTGTTCAGTAAATGGTATTCTAGATGTAGTTTAAAAGATAAATTGCTGAGCTGAGACATAGCTCATTAGTAAAGTACTTACTTAGCTTGTACAGTGTCCTGGATTCAATTCCTAACATTCCAAGGAAAAACTGCTATGCAATACTATGTTGTTTATCCTTCCAGTAATGGTGAATTTATTTCATGCCTACTGTATATTAGACAGCCCTTACAAAAATTAAAAGCCCTTAAGCTAAAAATCTTGCTTGCATCTAATGCCTCTGCTTGCTGTAGTGAAATACTGGTGAGGAATAAGGTCATGGGTCTAGCAGCAAACTATAAATTCCATACAAAACGAACTCATGGTGAGAAATTTTAACAACCAGTTATGTTGTCAATAGCAAACGGTTTGCTTGGTGGAGCATGTGGCAGATTAAACAGTGATGACCTACTCCATTGTGATTGGTGGATTGTGCCCTTTGTGTAGGTCAGAGGCAGGAAGCATTGCAGATAAAGGCCAGGTATCCTCTGCACCTGAGGAATGTCGAAGCTTCATGTCTGGTCGCCCCTCACAGACGCCAGAGCAGTAAGTAGAATAGTTTTGTCTCCAGTGCAGAAAATTGGGCACTTCACATTGAAACAAAGTTTGTTTTCTAAACTGCTTTTGGGTTTTTGTTTGTTTCTATATTTTGTTTTTTATTAGTTTGCTTTCATTTCCTTGAAACATTGCCCTTTGCCCTTCCAATTATATTCCCAATGCCACCAATCACTCCAAGTGAGGCCAAATAACAACCTTTGCGCCTATAGAATGGATCTCTAATTGTATTTTCCATCTTGTCTTTCTTGTACCTCTGCATTTCTCTATGCAACAAATAAACATGAATCGTAGTGTGCATTTGAGGCGTCATATACTTTCTTGTTTAAAAAGTCACAATTTTAAAATGGATGAATTACTCCTCAATATACTCAATAAATATTCTTTTTTTTTTCTTGAAGAAAAAGGAAAGGTATATTTCAAAAGTGCTGAATTTTAGTTGAAATGTAGACTCTACTCCACAACACTGTGATCTTAGATCCATTCCAGTATTTTAACCTCAGTTTATCTCTGGTTTACATACTGACAAAAATCAAAAGCATCTCACATTAGTGCCTGCAGAAGGTGTGAGGGTTACTACAGGTATTAAATACACAGCCTAGGCCCATGTGAGGCCATGCTATTCATTTTTCTTTGGGGAATTATTTACACACAAGTAGAGTAATGTACATTTCAAATATACATTATTGTAGGTGTACAATTTTGCTTCCCAAAGCCCTCACTCAATATTAATTATTGTTCTAGCAATTTTGCAGAATATTCTAGGTATTAGAGTATCCTTCCTTCTCAAATAGTTAACTGAGAAGCCAACATCCATCAAAAATAGGACTACGCGAATGAAATCTTCAAAACCACGAATGCCCACGCAGTTCTTGTGGGTTTCAGAATTGTAGAGATTGTGCCTTTTAGCAGAGTTAGTCAAGTAAATGGGCGGTGTAACCACATGGATTTATTGCTAAAGCCCTACAACCAAGATGGACCTTTGCTCACTGTAGAAAATTAATACATATGTTTCAAGAATAAATGAAGTGTTTGCATTCAATGTATGAATGGTATACAATGATTAGAGGCTATCTTGAGCTCTCATTTCGTTTTGTTTTCTTTTAATTCCTTCCTCAAAATTAAACCTTAGGTTTTCCTTTAAGGATATCCTCAAAGACACAGCAAGGGTCCAAATTTAGCTCCAAATGGGGCATAAAGAATTGGTAAAATAAGTTCCATGTTCAAGTGGCCAGAGGACTCATTAAAAAGCAATAGAGGAGACACGATTTTTTTCCCCAATTGACATTGGCAACTATTAAAGTGATCTGATAAATGAAAATTTCTAAAAGACCATTTGGATTTTAAAAATAAAATGGGCTGTGCTAACACATGTTTGGGTTTTTTTAGAACTCCAAATATTCTCTTTGTTCAGTGTTCTGTAGACACACCAAATTCCTCTGCATTTGGCATATGTCTGTTTTAATATGCCTTGCCATTAATATTTCTGCTTGGAATAGTGTCGTGAATCATCAAATATGGAACTTTCCCATCACTTAAATGGGCACAGGAGGTGATCATACTAAGCGTCCTTAGTTTAGCCCAGAGAAAGGTGAGAAGTCCCTCTGATAGTCCTGGCTCCTCCTTTACCCTGTTTCTCTTTTTCTCCCTCACTGTTCACCCTGCTGCTTCTTATTCTTCCTAAATACTCAGCACACTGAGTCCTGTGATGTTTTAATGTGATTGTTTTTCTCATGCTCCTTGCTGCTGATGTAGCAGTTTCTCAGGGAGGTGATAAATGACTGCTTCCCTGAATATTGGAGAGTCTCTTCATCTGTGCACTTATACAGGCTCTCACCATTGTGCTTCTCCTTCCAAGAAGGCAAGAAGAGCTTGGCGCACTGTATTGCCCTCCTAAGTAACAGACTAGTCAATTCTAGAAATCTAGTTTAAATATATACCTCTTCATAAATATAATGCCATAGGTTAGAAGAAGAACTTAAAATAACTTAGTCCTTTGATGTCATTTGAGAGATAAAATCTAAATTCTGATCTGTCTCCTGAAGATGATTGTATTATGCAATATTGTCCATTTTTGGATCAATTCAGGACTCTACCCTAAAACTTGTAAATAAAAGTTACATAAAAACCCATAAATAAGTGCCATAACACCACTAGGACATTTTTTAGCATCATTTCTTTCCAAACTACAACAGTAATGCATGCTGTTCAAGATGGAAAATATGGAAAACACAGAAAACTGTACAAGGGAAGTTGAAAAACCAAAATACCACTGCTAAAGATACCTCTGTAAACCTTTTGCATTTTATGCTGAGAACACTTTGGAGCATGCACATGCAAATTCACACCCAGACACATGATCACATGTGTGACTTCTAAAGGTTATTAACATTATTTTATCCTATTTTACTCATTTGATCATTGCTTTTAACTTTACAATGTGTCATAAATAGTGCCTAAGTCAACCTTGTTCTAAAATATGATTTTTTTCAACTAAATCATTTTTTTTTAATTTTGAGAATACTGGAGTCAAGATAATGTAAAGCCTTTGAATTTTGCCCCTAATACTACTGGCCTGTCATATTCATCTTAAAACCTGACTTATACCAGGAAGGAATTCTGTCTATAAGGCTGTCATGGGAGAGTTGTGCCTTTACAATGTGCACTGGGAATTGGCTAATGGCATTTGTAGCCAATGATACAAAAAGTCAAGAATCTATCACCATATGAAAGACCCACGATATATTCAGCTGTCTTCTCAGACCTAAGACATTGAGATTATATCCATTGTTCAACACTGGCACTCCTGCCTTTTCATGTCTTAGTGTACAGTCCTATCTTTTCCTTGATATTACTTCTTAGAAATTGAATTTCTCAGTCTAGGGGTGGGATATTGACTTTCAAAAATATATCTTGTTGCATAGAACATTACTGTTCCTAAAATACCAAGATATTTTATCTCTCCAATGGCAGTATGGTGGGACATTGCCTTTTCCTTCTAACTACCTTAATCTCTGCTAGTTGAGTGGATGAAAAAAATGGGAATTTTAGCTTCTCATTACTATTATTATTATTACAAGATAAAGATCTGCATAATGTTAGTCATTTTTCCTAATTGAAAACCTTCTTTCAGGACTTCTGACTTATTCTTTCGGGTTGGACCTATATTTTCACTTTGAAACTTGACAACTTTCTTCAACTTAATTAGCTGTAGAATGATATGTTCCCTGAGCATGATGATGAAATTTCAGATTTCATCAAATTGAGAGTTTATTGAGTGTTGCAGTGAGGGGTGGGACATTGCACAAGAGCCAGGATGCCTTTTAAAGAGTTAAATATTTACTGGCATTTTAAACGCTTCTGCTATTATGACACATACTGTAGGTGGACATCTGCAATAGTATTTAGTCTTTTATTAAAGCTGAAAAAAAAAATGATCACCTCCACCTGGTTGCTGAGACAGCACTGTTTCCAGGAAGAGCTCAGAGTCAACCTTGATCTCCTGAGGACCACTCTGACTCCCAATCTTCTCATACCCAGCCCATCAAAGAACATTCTGCACAATTTGCCTAAAACCATAGCTGAGGGTGGAGGGGGCACTGAGCTGCTAGGTGTTCTTTAACCCTGGACTCTACTTCTCTGTAGTGATGAACAAATGCAAGGGGGCAATCTGGGACGGAAAGATTTCTGGCGGAAGATGTTCAAATCCCAAAGTGCAGCAAGTGACACCAGCAGCCAGTCCGAGCAGGACACTTCAGAATGTACCACAGCCCACTCAGGGAACACCTCAGACCGGCGTGCCCGCTCACGATCCCGCAGAATCTCCTTGCGAAAGAAGTTGAAACTCCCCATAGGTAAAAGTATGTCTGTATTTATTTATGGATTCTCTTATTATCATGTCATCAAATCAATGAGTAATCGAGACAGAGCATGGCAGGCGGGGTGGGGGTTGGGGGTGCTGAGAAGAAACGCTTTCAAGCTGTGAGCCTTAGGCTGACATCCTTCCATTCATTCATTCATTCATGCTTGTGTTAAACGCAGATATTTCCCGAATGCCTACTACATGCCTCTGCTGTGTGCGAAATACACAGCTCTTGGCTTTGCTGAAGCAAGAGCCACTTAACACAGTTCATCACACAATTAAGTACAGTTGCAAACTATGAATTTTTTGAAGGAAAAACACATAGTGCTATGAACACAGACAACAAAGCCTGACCTCTACAAAGACAGACATTAAAATCTGCCAAATACACGGGAGAAAGAATGAGAGGAGCCCAAGAATAATGTGCAAATCCTAGGCTGGGAGGAACTGAAAGGAACAGTTAAGTGAGAAAATGGATGACTTACTGTAGCAGAAGAACAAGCCAGATCACAGGCATCAGTGTGGCTCTTCACCATGGCCCTCATGTACCAAAGTGTTAGGGAGAACACAATAATGCTAGCGAATGAATCTTATAAAAGGCAATTGCACTAGGCGGAATATATTTGTCAATAAGAGAATCTGACTGAAAGTCCCCTAGTGGCCCAGGCATAAACAAATGAACTTGTAGATTGTATATTAAGCAGAAACAGAGAAATAGACAGATTTGAGAAGTGTTTACGTGGTAAAATGTATAGGTTTTCAAGAGATATGAAGAACTTGTCTAGCATAGTGTCTTGATTATCAGTTTTGTGGAAGGGACATTTATGGAAACTTTACTGTGATTCTCACCCCCTGGTAGGCCCTGAGTGTGCAGAAAATAAGACATGGCCTCTTATCCTTTTTATATTGTCGTTTCCTGCAGTGGAGGGGACCAGGTCTATTTGTCCTGCACTTATGTGCTCATGTAGTTTTATAGTTCAACACTGAACATTTTGATTCAAAACATGTATACTAAAAACAACTTGTTTTTGCTTCTATTTATAATAGAGCCATGTGACTTTCATTGCTAGTTCAGTACATGCTGGCATTTCTATTTAATCCATTTGAAAGCAAATGCTATAATGGCTTAATTTTTCAAAATATCATTAACTAGGAAGCTGGCTGAAGCGATCCTCCCTCTCTGGCCTGGCAGATGGTGTAGAGGACCTCCTGGACATTAGCTCTGTGGATCGCCTGTCTTTCATCAGGCAAAGCTCCAAGGTAAACAGGATATTACTCATGAAGTGAACATTGGGATCACTGATTAAAAACTATTGGGGGCTGAAGAATAGTAAATGCATAGAAAGAGTTACAGAAACTTTGGAGTTGAACAAGTTCAGAAATTAGACAAGCAATGGAAACTAAAATATTTACATAATAAACCATCATAAGAACAAAAATAAGGAAAGATACAGTAAATTGTGACAGCTATATATGAAGAGTGACAGAAATTAAGGAAATATAATTGGAATTCTTATGTACATTCTTTTTTTTGCAAAAATATCAATTATTGAAGTCTACCTGCCTCTAGCTTCCTTTCTATGCTAAGTTACTTGTTACTTAAGTCTTATTGAGTTGACCTAAAGTCAAAATCATGAAGACATATTAATGCTTTAAAAGAAAATAGAGCCAGGTCTGGTGGTGCCTTGAAGAGCTTAGTGGCAGAGTCTTAAGTTAAAGCCCAGCCAGGGCTATAGAATGACTTCAAGACTAGCCTGACTAGCCTGGGCAATATAGTGAGTTTCTAACTCAAGACAACAAGTCCACAAGAAGGCTAGTGATGTAACCCAGTGATAGAGCACATGCCTAGCATGTGTCAGTCCTGCATTCAGTTCTAGGAGAGTGAAAAAAGAGGGAAAAGGAGAAAAAGAGAAAGAGTGAGGAAGGGAGGGAGAGTAGGGGAGAATATTAGGTTATAAATTGATTTATAAATTTAAGTCACTCTAGTCCATTTTCTCTTTGATCTGATTTTCAACTGTGGTTGAGTTCATGAAGGATGAATAAGGCATTCAGTTTGGACTTTATCCAAATTAACACTACACATGACTGAGTTGTTTACTAAATTATTTTCACATTCACCTTCTGATCTCTTACCTGGTATTCCTTGCACCTGCAGTTTTAGTGAACATCTTTTTTGGAACATGGGTGCATATTACATGACAGCACTTACTAGATGTGGAAGCCAGAGAACAGAATCATTTTCACATCCTAAACAATTTACTCTTCAAACCAAGGGCTAGTATAACCCAGTGATTGGCTGCTGAATGTCTGATGGCTTTCCTTTTCTCCCCAGGTCAAGTTCACCAGTGCTGTCAAGCTCTCTGAAGGTGGGCCAGGGAGTGGGATGGAGAATGGCCGAGAAGAGGAGGAGAATTTCTTCAAGCGTCTTGGTAAATGTCAATAGCCTAAGGATGCTATTCAGCTTTCCTTCTTTTAAGTTACTTAAATTAACTGCTCTGTTTCTTTTTTTTTTTTTTTTTTGGTAAAACTGTCTCTTTAAAAAAAAAACGGTCATTTTCTATTTGTATTGTCTTTTCCTTTGTTCTTTAAATGTGTCTTTCACTGCTATCTATAGCTTCTTTATTACCAGTTTTGTGGAAGAGACATTTATGGAAACCTTACTGTGATTCTCACCCCCTGGTGGGCCCTGAGTGTACAGAGAATAAGACATGGCCTCTAGTCTTTGTTAGAATTTGAGAGTCACAGGACCTTCTGTCCACCCACTCTCTGCTTCAGAGTTCTGTTTATCGCGTGGCTGACAGGTGGCCACCCTCCCTCTGCGTACTTCCGCTGAGGGGGAGTGTGCAACTTCACAAAGCAATTTGTTCCAGATCCAGACAGCTTTAATTGTTAGGAAATCTTTCTTTATAATCTGAAAATATATTTGCCCATAAACTTGATGATTTGTCCTAGTGATGATACCCATTACCACACATACACAGCTACACATAATACCGTAACCCCTCTTGCTCATTTCCTGTTCTCTCTTTTGACTAAATGTCTTTGGTTTCTTTAGTTTTTATTTCATTGAAGCTTCTCTGGTTCTAGCACATTCTGACTCCTTTTTCTGTGTGTGCATGGTAGATGGTGAGCATGGTAAACTGTGGAGCTCTAGATGGAATATAACAGGCTGTATTTGAAATTAATCAGTGTAGACAATAACTAAGCCATGGATATACCAAATGTATGGAGAGAACTTAAAAATGTCAGTGTTCTCATCACATAGCTGTTTATATTGGTCAACTTTTGCTAGTTCATCTTTCTATCAATGAATATCATGATAGGCTTTGATGTAGCCACTATGGAATCTTCATTTCATAAGGTTCATTATTTTGTTATATGGAATGCAGTTAGAACACTTGTCCAGGAATAAAATTAAAGGACAAATTCAAAATCAGTTTGATGTGAAGAGACATGAATTTCCATGCTTTCATCCAAGTTTCTTACTGAGCAGGAAAAAGATACAGTTGTAACCACTAATGTTGAATATGTTTAATTAATAATTTGTGGACATAGCTTTTCAACAAACTATGCCATTAATTTTCTAATAATGCATGAATTATTTTCTCATCCCATTACAGAAGTTTCATTAAACTTTACCAGAAATGACGTCCTTGATATCTTTATGATAATGTCAAAAGTTAAGTGTCACCTAGTGTGGCGTGATATGTTCTTCATGAAGGCATGATATTTCTTAAGCTTTATTACATCACAAAAAATCATCCTATCCACTTAACTGTCTCTCAGAATTTAGAACAGACATCAAGTTTTTAGCATAAGGGATCAAGTGTCTTCCTAGGCTGGAGTTTTTGGTCTGTTGTAGATCACTTGTCTTATAGATGAGGATTTAGATTTGATTCTCAGTACTGAAGAAGAAGGGGGAAAACCCCTCATAAGTCTCTTCCTGACAACCTGGGTCTTTGCCAGATTCATCATTTCAGTTCGTGCACACTTTACCCACTTCCTATGGAATTTCAGAGACAATCTCTCTAGTGTTCAGAACCGGCAGCATCATAAAGACAATGTTTCTCTGTTTGCTTTTTGAGAATGATGCTAATGTGTGTCCTGTGGTCTGTGCCATGCTTGCTCCATGTCACCTGGCTGGTGCTGTGACCATATATCTAAGTTCTTTCTGCACACTGGAGTGTTAACTTGATGCACTTGCCGCGTAAACCCAAGAGTGTTGGGTGGTAAATGTTCCTTGTTAATGAATGTTTTCCATATAGTATAGATTTCCATAAGCTATAGAGTGAATGTTTACATCTATACAAAGTTCATGCTGTTAACTTCCAGCTCGCACTGTGATAACATTCAGAAATGCGACTTTGGGAAGGTGATTAGATTTGGAAGATATCATGAGGGTAACACAACCATGTTTGGGTTTTAGTACTCTTATAGAAAAGAGAGATGAGATATCTCTGTGCTCATACAAGGAAAGGCCATTTGGGGGCATAACCAAACCAGAAAGAACCGACTGTACTTCAACCCAGGATCAAACTTGTAGGCCACAGAATTGTGAAGGGCAGATATTAGTGGTTTACAAGTCAGCTGGCCCTTGGTATTTCATTATAGCTGCCCTAAATGACAAAGGGGCTGGATTCTCCCAATTGTAGAATATTCTCCTTCATGGAGGAGATGAAAATATCTTTGGGTTGTTGTCATTTCCTTTGATTTCCATGCACTCTCTTCTTCAACTATCAGTCCAAAACCTATGCTTCTACTTTTGCTTATTTCAATTATGCTAATCTTATTCACCAGCTTAGAGATGCAGTAGCGGAGTAATCAGACCCTACGTTGAAACTGTTTGGTGAAAATCCTGAATTTTTATCTGTTACATGTCACCAATTCATTCAAGTCAAAATGTTTTCATAGCAAGCACCTTAGAGGAAGGGGAAAGAGTGGGAGAGAATTTTCAGGCCAACAGTACAGAAAACGTGCTAGTATGACTTTGATACTTTTTTATGATCCATGTTGTTCTCTCCTTTCGTGACACAACCCCTACAGGTTGCCACAGTTTTGATGACCACGTTTCTCCCAACCAAGATGGTGGAAAAAGCAAAAACGTGGTGAATCTGGGAGCAATCCGACAGGGCATGAAACGTTTTCAATTTCTGCTCAACTGCTGTGAGCCAGGGACAATTCCTGACGCATCCATCCTAGCTGCTGCCTTGGACCTAGTAAGTTACAGAATTTCCCCACCCTTATTCACATTCATGCTAGCAATGGAGGAAAGCATGAATTCCCAGTCTTAACCCTAACGATGGGTTCATATCTGTTTAATTTTATCAGAATTAATGTCAAAAGGCGGGGGAAGATGGCAAGGTAAGAGAAATAAATAAAAAGGGAAATCTTAATAAATCACTAGGCGGTAGCATATGTTAACAATGTGATCATTAGTATGTGAAAGCATTCCAACCTCAGGATGCCTGGGTTGAAAAATCGACCTGACATTTATTAGCTCAATAACTGTAAAATAAGGGTTAATGCTACTACTGAATCTTCTTTGGTATCAGTTACGAAATACTCGACATGTGATTCCTAATTAACAGACATCCATTGAGGTCTTCCTCTGTACCAAACATTGTACTAGCAGCTACAGAGATGCAAAACTTAGCTTCAGAACCAAGTTTTGTTTTATCTCTACAGGCTTTCTGTGTCTAGTCATCTGGTCTTCTCAGTGAGTGTCACAGCCTAAGGCTGATGATTGACATTATGGCATGCCTAGTGTATTTCCACGGGGAAATCCTGGAACCGGGAAGACCAGATTAAGCCAGCAAAGGATAGACTGGGGCCTAGGCATGTCTTCTGTCCTCAGATAACCTGTATTCTGTACTCTGTTATGTTGATTCTTAATAAAAATGATGTGAAGCTACTTTAAGAATTTGAAAAGCTCTGACAGCTCAGGTGACTTTGATCAAGGTCATATGATAATTGATGCTAAAACTGGGATCAGAGCAGAATCTTCTAATTCCATTCAGGACTTTTATAGCAACACCATATGCTTTCTCTGTCAAGCAATTATTTAAATAAATCAAAATTAGTATCAAGACACATTGAAAATATATGTATATGGCCTCCTATAGTCAAGTAAGTTGTAAATAATTTTTAATGATTCAAAAAGCATTTGGTCCTTTAAAGATATTTATTATTCTAGAAATATATGATAAGAATTTATCATAATAGGAAAACCTGAACTATTTTCAATTTCGAGTATCCACACCACATACATTTTCCAAACCAATGATTCTTAACATTTGGCAACACTGATTCTTTTAGATTTGGATGAAAGTTGTGAAAATTCTCCCAAGAAAAGCACAGTTATAGACAAAATTTAGCATGTATATCAGAAAATTAATGGATTTCTCACAGAACTGATCTATAAAACCTCAAGAACTCTACCTCAATAAACGTGTCATCACTAGCAAGGAGACTAATCAAGCAACTGGAATTACTTCATTTATATTCATTGATGATGGAAAGCCAGAAGGAACCCATTCACCATTGCTTCCCATGTGGAAAACTCTTAGCATTTATATTAAGACATGTGGGCCTGCAGAAACACATGGCTTGTCACAGGAAGAACACCCTGAGGGATCTGAAAAAAAAAAATCTCATTGGAACAAACTAATGCTTGCTTCCAAATCAAGACAATTTTAAATACAATATTGATGGTCAATTTGATATTTAAATTTTCTAGGTGGTGGAGTTTCATTTACTCTCATTAAAATTATTCCATACCTGCCCGATGTCCAACTGTTTCTATAGCAACCCCTTACTTGCTATAGAAATGTGGTACAGGAGTTTTCAGCCACAAAGAGACTTTCTTCATTGCCAGAATGTGACTCCTACCATTGGATTGTACGAAAACACAGCAAATAGAGATTTTTTTTTTCCCTCATGTCCCTAAAATGTAAAGCTGTGACTGAAGAGTTCCCAGATCACTGAGTTCTCATTTCCTCCTTTCCCTGCAGTACCTCCTCTGGCAATGTTTGTTCTTTCTAATCTCATAAATTCCATGGTAAACAACAGAAAGAGTATGGTTAAGTGCACAATTAATGTCTCTTTGCCTCCAAGCAGAGACACATGTGGAAACACACTGATGGAATGACCTGTGTAGGGTGGGGAAGGAAATACACTCTTCATCAATAATTGTATGTATTGGGAGCAATGTGCAGCCCTGGAGCAGTGGGTGGGTGGGTCTAGGAGGGGTTTTCATACCTGGGAGTCTTTAATTCTAGAAAAGACCAAGCATTGCGCCCAAGTTCGAAAAGCCAAATCCCAGATGTCAGAATCAGTCAAAACTTAAAGAAGCCAAAGAGTGTCCTTTATCAGGCAATGGGGGTGACTCATTGATTTGCATAAAAGCAAAGGCAATGAAGAAGGTGTTAGAGGAAAAAGAGAGGAAGAGGAGGAGAGAGGTGGAGGTTGGCAGAAGGTATAGTAGAGGTTAATAATGACAAGTTTCATTCTGCAGACAGTTAGTTTATAGAGCACTTCCCCGTCATCTTAGTTGTTGGTGTAAGATCAAACGGGTCAGGCCGGGATATAGTCCCCAAATGCAGGCATACTCAGGACCATTCCACAGCTATGGAAAAAGTGGAGAAATTGGATTTGCTAGTAAATGCTGACAAGCCATCTGAGAGAAAGGGATGGGTGGGTAGGTATTTTGTGGTCCTGAATTGAAGTGGCATTTGGTGCTGGCTGTCATTTGTACAGGTGTGACACTGTAATTTGTCAGTATAGATCTAGGTTAGGAGTTCCTCAAGATTACTCTTGTGTTCACAGATTTCCCCTCTGTATTTGGTTTTTCCCAGCATCTAATCCAAACTGTTTCTTATTTTGAATGGAGTCCCCTGTTTTATAATATTTTTATGTGTTCCCTAATGCATTTGTAGTTTTGGCCATGTGTATGATATAGATAAGATTATGGAAACACAAAGATATAGAAAATATAGGTAAATTAATAGATATTAACAGATATGCATAGGTGATGGATATTAAGCTAGGTAGAGATAGATAACAGATGATAGATAGATAGATAGATAGATAGATAGATAGATAGATAGATAGATAGATAGATAGATAGATAGACAACAGATAGGTAGGTAGATGATAGATAAATACAAACATACATGCATACATATATATGTATGCATGCACAGATGCATAGATACACAGATACATGGATAGACAGAGGCAGGCATGCAGGGGTGCAGGTGCAGATATACAGGTCAAGACATAGTGGTAAAATCTGCTTTTTATCAAGTAGTTAAGAGCAGAAGTGGAAACATGAACTGGATTCAGAATTATATTATAGTCGATTTTACCCTACCTCTCTTGAACTATTTTGTCCTGTTCCTTTTACCTATGGCTTAAATTGAATTTTATATTAAAACATAATTTTCGTTTTCATTGCTTCATTGATCATACAATTTAAATGTGATTTTTTTCAAATTGACATTTTTCATCCGAATCAGAAAGTACTACTAGGTGAAGGAAATACTAGAAACTTGCAAAGTCAAATATAACAGAAGAAAGTTTGTTTGTTTTAAATAATCTTACTGTTATCATTACAAGCATGAAATTCAAGATCGTTGATTTAAGGCCAATGCAGCTGTTTCTCATAATCATTTTCTTTAATATAAATGTATCAAATACAACTGTAATACTTTTTTTTAAAGACATGTTTACAAAAAGGATCCCTTTCACACTGAAGTTATATGATCTGCCAGCACAAAAGGAAAAAGAAGTAGTCTTGGTACGCTTGTGTTTACTGTTTTCACAGTCTATCCTTATTTATCTGGTAGAATTTATAATGTGCATAGGTGGTGACTTCTAGTTTGGGTGTAACTTATTAGCATGGATACAGCTAACAATGATATCCGTTGGCTTTAGCACCAATTTCTGGGAATATTGACACATCCCATGCGTTAGATTGTAGAATTCTCCCTCATGTGTGATTGGAGAAAATCTAATTTGCATTCAAGTATTTGGCCTTATAAATAGGTCAAATTAAAGAAAAAAAAATCAGTCATATCCATGACAGACCTGAAGCATAGAACATTCCCAGTGACTTTAGGATTCCTACCCTCTGACCTAATGGCATCCCTGTGCCGACCAGAACCGCTGCTGTGTTATTTTGCTTTGTTTTGCTTTCTTTTACCTGATCCTGAAATTTCTTGATGTGTAGTTATGCGTTCCTTTCTGTTCAGTATTGGGTTTCTCCTGATGCAGTTAGTGCTACTACATGAATTTTCACTCAAGAATAGTTTCATTAACTACAGCACAGGTTGTAAATTCATTTCATTTTAGCAAGACATTTCTATTACTTTTTTTTTTCAGAATTTTGGCAGTTCTGGATGATGCTCCCATAAATGTTAGTGTACATGGGCCTTGATTCAGAATAGTTTCCTAGATATACAGAAGAATTCAATTCTGATTATAATTTTGCAGTTGGTGTAAAACCCATATTTCATATAATTGCAAGAATTCTATACTGGTGCCAATTGTGTAAGGAAAGTTCATACTAGTCTGTGTTCTTGCTTCTGTTTTTTACTTGTTCACATCATTGTTTTTACCAGTCTGGTGCCCCAAAGTGACCAACTTTGTATTTCAGTGTAAGGTTTAAGATGTCCTTACACAGACATGATGAATAATTTAATTAGTATCTTTGTCCATCCTTTACTGAAGAATTATTTGTCTTTTATGGTTAATTTTAGAAGATTGTAGGCAAGGATTGGTGATGCACACCTTGAATCCTAGCACTTGGGAGGTAGAGCCAGGCAGATCTCTGTGAGTCTGAGGCCAGCCTGGTCTACAGAGTGAGCTCCAGGACAGCCAGAGATACATAATAAGATCCTGCCTCAAAACAAATGAACAAAAAAATGAATCAAACAAACCAAAAAAAATGATTGTGGATGGTGCCAATACTAATTGATCTTCTGTTTTTTACAATGCATCACCTCCTTATTTGTGGCTTTTATTTATTTATGTGGTGTATTTTAATGAAGAGAATTTTTAATTAATTTAAGATAATTTAATTAATCTGTAGTATCCTTTAGGGCCAGCATATTTTCTCATATTTCCTCTCCAACTCTCTCTGTCTCTCTCTCTCTCTGTCTCTCTCTCTCTCTCTGTCTCTCTCTCTGTCT